>JAGKTI010005208.1:0-20898 GCA_018397915.1 Birgus latro | reverse complement strand
CCTCTCTCTCTCTCTCTCTCTCTCTCTCTCTCTCTCTCAAGGAGTGTGCATATGTTGCCTGCGCAACAGTCAGGGATTTTCACAGTCAGATATGTATATTTTTCGTAATAATTATTCCACTTCCATAATATTATATTTCTCCCGCACAAAATAATATAAGCACTCCATGATTGACAGTTCATAGGGTACACATTAATTTCCACAATTTATCGTTCTTTGTTCATTAGTGTAAAATGAAACATCAAAGCCTACATCACTGGCTGAGTGACGTACAGCCATATACACTATATCTATCTATCTATCTGTCAATATATATAGTGTTATTGAATGCCACCGATAAACTTTGGCTACCAGTTGTGATATAATTTTATTCCCTATCATAGTCACTAGAATTGCTTAATTAAGGAGATCAACAACTAATAAGAAGTGTAGCGAAACAGAGTTGCCAGGACTGCACTAAACACCAAATATATGACATAAGTTACACTGTGAAATCGAACAGTAGTGGTATCAGGATTATCTATTTACATGTTTTGAATTATTTCAGGCATGTATGTAAAGATATATTGCTGATATAATGCGTTTATCAGGAAAGTACCATGTGCCTGAACGAACCAGCAAGTGTGATGTTCAGACATTTGCAACACTATTCACAGGGCGTAATGTTGATGGCAAGGTGTGGGCCAGGTGTAACACTGCAGGCGATTGGTTATGGAGCATGATTGAGCAGTGATAGTTTTGGTTTAGGTGTTGCCCGTTCATGTACAGCTTTTTATAAATATATACACACACTGTTCACACATTTCCACTAATACGAACCAAGGGCATACTGTTGCTTCGACATTCGAACGGATTTGAACAGAATCCGAAGCACTGAAACGTAGGTCTTCGCCACTATTTATTGTAGTGATTATAATGGCCATGTTATTAGTGTATTACAGTACTGTTCAAGGACGCAGTGCTTCATTTACTGAACAGCACAGTAAACATTATGTACAGTATTTTCAGCATTCGACCGTAACTATTAGACAGTACTTGCATATAACAAGTGGATGGAGGAGGGGGAGGCGGGGGAAGGGACGAGGCGCCAGTGCTCGGGTTGGTACACAGTATAGCCTACAAACGCTCGGGCCAGGAGAGCGCTCAGTTCACGTCCTGTATCTCATCGGTGGCTCATATTTTTGCATTTCCCTATAGAATAAAGTGGATTTGTTTTTCAGTGGCGGTTAATTGCCAAAGTTTATCGGTGACTTTCAGTAACACGTTGTATATATATATATGCATGTATACATACAGTATATAGATAGATAGGTAGATAGATATAAAATGTAGAATGTTTATGTATATACCGTATGTATACAGATAGACAGACGTTAGCATGTGACCTTGAATTTGACCCAAGTCTTTGTCTCTCTCTCGTCTAATTCAAAATCTCCTGTTCTTCCTTAACCTTGGTGTCGCAAAATTTGTTCTGTAACATATAAGCACAAACTTCTGGTACATCGCCATGTGGCCGCAACCATTGATCTATTGTGTAAAGCAAAAGTCATCCTCTTGTTGACCTACAAAAATATTACCATGTAGGCCTCTGTAGAAAAAAAAAATCAGTTACGTAATTCACAAACAGGCAAGTTTCGAAATTTTACTTTGCCCTCAACTTTTACATTTGGCTGATATTCTCAGAATGGAATATCGTCATTTTATTGTTACTTTCTATTCTTTCTTTCTTTTCTTCTTTCTGGTGTATCAGGCTCCGCTTCACCAACATGTGGTGCTCTGCAGAGATTTTACGTAGGGTGACAAATGTTTGTAAGTGTGATTGTTGTATTGGAGTGGCTTTGGATGTGTGTGTAATCTGTGAACCAAATGTAATCAGCCCTCACAAGCCGACTGGGTGCAAGCATACTTTATAGTATGCGACACTGGTTCAACCACAGCACCCCTTATGTCCGCCAAAGCAGTACTTGGTCGGATGAATGCTCCCAAAGTTTATCACCCTGGCGAGGCGTGAACCCTCGTTCTTCAGTGTACGAAAACGCACACTTTACCACTGTACCATAAGCATGACCATGCCATAGGACCCTCACCATTTACCATTATCATAAAAAAATGCAATTCGGAATTTTACCATAAAGGTTATTACCCCTCCCCATCCTGGCAACATTTTTATCCACCCCACTCCCAGAACCCGGCAAGTTTTGGATTTTTTTTTTCTCAAACCTCCGCTTTCGGTGAGAAACCTCGAAAATTCAGCGAGAAAGCACTCACCTGAAGTAAAAAATACCTTAAACAGGTGAGAGGCCCATCACCTGGCTACTGCTTTCTATGATGTGCGCTTCATAAAGACGCTCCCTATGCGAGGGAAACTTAACCAAAAACACTCAGAAATGGTAACTATTTATTTATTTGGTATGAATTTATATGTAGTACAAGAGTATATTGGTTTTCACACAATAATATAGGCGAAATAAGCGTTGTTCACTCAACAAACACATCAACATTCCACACCTACCTTGGCGACGTTACCTCCTCATTACTTTTATTCATTACTAACTCTGGTGCCACGTAATCTTTGTCCTCCACATGGGGAATCACTTTCGCCTTGAATTTCGTCGTCGGAGAGACGTGTCTTTACTGGCCAGGTCACTGCTAACAGGGGAGTTGCGAGAAAATGGCGCACCCCCCGATGGGGGGGGGGGGTGTTACACAGGGTCAGGCGGTGTTGCTGCCTGGCTTGGGGTAGAGGAAGGTCTCCCACATATACCTACCAAAAATCTCCCGCGAAACTTGAAAAATGTGGAAACCACGGACCTTTTAATTGCATCATGTACAATGCATGTCATCGGGACAGAGTGAAAGAAAGTTGCGATGTGCATTGTACGTCGACGGGGCCGGGAGGGTTAAAGCTGGTTCACAATGGCTTGTTTTTTCTTTTATACACACACACACACACACACACACACACACACACACACACATCAGGATATCACCCACGCAGCTATATTAAACAATTGTATGTAATTCCCGGTTAAGCAGTATTATCAGCGATGTCTTAATATATATGTCCTTAATATGTCGTTATATACTGTCGTTTTGTTAATACTTCCAGTCTGAGGAGGCGGTCCTAAGATAAACTAGATTATCTGGATGAAGGAAGAATGAAAAAAGTGCGACATCCCGTGACGGGGTTAATGCAGACTAATTCTGATCCTTTGTTCTCCTCGGGGTTGTCTTGCCTGGTGTAAATCAAATTATTAAAGAAAAAGAAAAGAAAAGAAAAAAAGCTTCCAGTTGGAGTGAAAAGTCAGCAATGTATATCCCTGTGTTTAAATATATTCATAACTGTTATGAAATATGTTTTTTATCTGTAGTACTATATGTTTTTTATCTGTGGATAAGTAGGAACAATAGTAATCAATTTTTAGAACAATCATACAAAACTTCAAGGCTTTACGACAAGATCAACTTCAGCCGTTTTGATTGAACTTAAAGCAATATTGGTAGAAAAGGATGAGGGTAAAGCAAGAAAGAAGGAATTCAGTTTTTTTAACAACCAGTTAAGATCAATAGGCATGGTCAAATTTTGACTCATTTTGGCAGCAAAATTGCTAAGACAGATTTGATCTGATTATAACCCAGCTTGATTATATGGTTCAGGGAACACCAAAGGGCTAACCTTTTATTTCTGAAATCAACACATTAATGACCAAGGCCACAGAATAAGGTTAGTTTGTATTGTTTTTTTTGTCCGTTTTTGACCTTAATATGTTGGAAGGATAATGGTAGGCGAAGGATGGAAGGATTCCATTTTTAAAACAATTCGGTATATGCAAAGTCCACAGGCCAATATCGACTGTTTCATTGTATAACTCCAACAGTTTTGATTCACTGTAAAGCAAACGCACTGAAAGGATTAATGAACAGCCAAGAACGAAGGAATTGCATTATGAGAACAATAGCTTACTCGTATAGTCAACGACCAAGGGGCAAGATCAATTTAAAAGGTTCTTATTCGACTTTGATAAAATTTGGTGGATGAGTTGATGGTGTGGCAAATATGGTGCCATTCTCTGTTGAAAACAATTGGTTAAAGGTCAAGGTAACAGAGTAAATTCAAATGGCAGGCCGCTAGACGAAGTGCTGGGCGAAGATGTTGGCCTTTTTACGTGGTTTGCTGTAAAAGGTATAATATATTAGTTCTGTCTTCTGTGTTAGGGATGCGATGTATAAAAATGTTACAAACTTACATTTTGCATACAGGACAACATTAAGTTTTGTTGTATAGATTAAATCGCCTAGGAATAGATGTAACGAAGTCTCCAGAGTGAACGAGAATACAGTTTTGTATCTGTTCTGAGTGGATACCTTCCCATTCCTTACCCGTTTATTCCATGTGTCAATAAAGACAAGTCATAATCAGCGGTAAGACAAGACCTTGTATAAAAGACACAATAATATATTTTATTTAATGCTGTAAGAGTGAAATTTGGGTGAAATGGAGGCAAAAGAACCTAGGAGAGGTAGAACGTCACAGCGGTTGTACTCTCTCAATTTTTTTTTCTTCCAGTTTTCACCCAGTTCCCCAAACTATGGCCATCACGTTCCCCACCAAAGACTTACCGCATAGAGTCACTTGGGTGTACAGCACTACGGTATCACCAGTCCAGTCACACACACACCAAGCGTCAGACCAATCTTGCTTTACGAGCCAACCTCCTGTTAAGGAACCCACTCGGGAGCGGGAGTCGGGGCCACACTCAGAGACACGACACAGAGTATATCTTCATGTTAGTGTCATAGGTTTGATATAAGTGGCACAATTATATCACTTCCCTGATGAAGAAAGAAACAGTTATGGTGTACGAATTTCGTTCATAACATCATCATTACAATTTGAAAAAGAAAGAAAAAACGACACCCATCGACATTTTCTAAACACACACACACACACACACACACACACACACACACACACACACACATATTCTCTCTCTCTCTCTCTCTCTCTCTCTTTCTCTCTCTTAAGTATTCTTATCCTCTGAAGCATTCATACGTTGAAGCTGATGGTAAATTTTGAAGGAAATCGATTTTAAAACAAACAAAATGTCAAAATCGGATATTTATATAATAGCACTTGGTGTGGGACAAGGAACATATTATCAGTTTGTCGTCTGCTGGAGTCCAAAGAGAGAACTGATGAAAAAGGGGTGCGTTCTGTGCCAAAGGCCAAGATATTCTTTCCCCCCTCTCCCTGTCCCTCACCACTTTGTCCTGACCATAACTCTCACAGGTCAGGACCTTTTGGCTCCGGGTTTCTTTGGCACACATATTAGGGCTGCCAGATTTTCGTGCATTTCCAACTGAGAGTACCAATTCTGTAGTTCTCAAAATTAGCCTGAGAGTGTGCTGTTTGGTTTGAGTGGTTGCGTGCACAATTTTCGTTAGTTTTATCAGCATCTTGAAGCAGTGGCTAATATGTGCGCCTGTGAACAAAAGGAAGGAAACAGTTAATAAAACCGCATCTGCAACAACTGTTCATATTCCTTTAGGACGACCATCTACCGGTACTTCTAATGAAACAACATAAAATGACAGCTGCATTTCTGACCAATCGTCGAATCGTCGGAAGTACCACACTGATTTTATATAGTACAGATTCACATGCTGGATCATTAACCCATTAGCTCCCACGGTTCCAGCACGAAGGATTTTGCTGGAAGGGTAATAAGCGTACCGCCCACCTCCTATCGGCTCGGTCGCTAAGATTGTAGGTCCCTACCCCGAGGTTCCCACCCTTATTAAATTTTGAAAATGCCCACCTCCGTCCTATATTGAAGACACTGGGCGCAAATGGGTTAACGAGCTGCATGCATCACCCCTAGTGTGTTCTATGCTCAGAAATACTTGCAAGGAAATACCTAAAGACAACGAGAAATAAAAGACCTGGACAAACCAAGCATTCCTTTTTACTGATAAACCAACTGATTTGCTTCTTTGCCAAAAACTAGAGCAGCTGCTAGACCAAAAGCAAGTGTTAGTTCAACAACCCACAATCCTTCGAAAAGTTAATGACATAACTGGAAGTAGCTTACTGAACTGAAAAAAAAAAAACATACAATCGGGGAAACCCTCAGCAAACCCGCCGCAGTGATTCATGAGTCAGGCTATGGACGGTGATAAAATGTTTGGTGAACTTGAAACAGTTCGCCTGTCCAGTGACTCCGATGCTCAGCGTTGTAAGGACATTGCAGATGACATCAAGATCAGCTGACTGACAGGATGAAAGATGGGAAATATGCTTTGCAGCTGAACGGATGAAGAGATATATCATGTTCTTCACCATTGTTTGTATTTATCAGTTACCGTTTTGATTGAAAACTTCAGGAAGATATGCTTTTTTATCCACTGCACTGGACCAATCTTCCACAGAAAGTGTAATTTCAGAAACGACGCCAAAATACAAAAGAAATTATTGTCTTGGGACAAATGTGTTGACGTGTGTACAGACGGTGCTGGGACAATGCCAGGTAAAGGGAATGGACTAAGAACAAATTTCTTATAAGTGGAACCTCTCATTAATGTTGCACACCGTCTTATTAACTGTGCTGGTCCAGCTTCCCTCGCCAGCGTGCCAGTTGTTCTTCTGGATTCCTTAACGTCGTCAGACACTGGAGTGCCGTGTGGTCTGTCCTGATGATGAAGTAGGACCCATATAAGTAGAGATGGAAGAAATCAAGGCTCTTCATCACTGTCAAGAGTCCCTTACGGGTCACGCAGTAGTTCTGCACCGGTGGGCTGAGCTTCTTGCTGTAATACGCCACCACAAACCGTTTTTCATCCTTCTTTTGCGACAGCACTCCACCAATACAGTGGTCACTAGGATCACAGTCCAGGATGAATGGCTGACTCTGATCTGGATACTGCAATACTGGAGAGCTTGCCAACGCATGCTCGAGTTCAGCAAAGGCCTTCTGAGTCACTGTTGTCCACGCAAACTTCTGCCTTTTCCCCAACAGCCTTTGCAGAGGTGCAGCTATTGTTGCAGTGTCCTTGACAAACGCCAACAGTAGGTACACAAGCCCAGGATACTCCGTAGCTCCTTCACATAAGTTGGAACCAGCCAGTTTTCCACAGATGCCACCTTCTCTGGATCAGTATGGATGCCGCCCTCACCTACAATGTGTCCCAGGTACTTCACTTCCTTCTGGAACAAGTAGCACTTCTTGGGGTTCAGCTTGAGATGCACCGCTCGGATCCTGTTGAACACCTCTGACAGCCTCTCCATTTCCTGGTCAAAAGTCTGTCCAAACACAATCACATCATCCAGATAGATGAAAGTTGTCTGCCATTGCTGGCCTTCCAGTGTACGATCCATGAAACGCTCAAAAGTAGCTGGGGTATTGCTTAGGCCAAATGGCATAACTTTAAACTACCATAAACCCCGCCCGTATGAAAAGGCTGTTTTCTCCTTGCCCTTCTCTGTAACCTTGACCTGGTGGTATCCCGCTTTCATATCTAGGGTGGAGGACCACTTGCCACCTGACAGGGCATCCGGCGTGTCATCAATCCTTGGCAAGGGGTATGCATCCTTCACTGTCACTTCATTCAGGGTTTGAGAATCCACACAGCACCTTACCGAGCCATCCTTCTTCCTTAACAGAACCACTGCTGATGCCCACAGACTGCTGGACTTTTTTATCAATCGCTGACTTTGAAGGTTCTCCATCACCTTCTCCATTTCTTGCCGCTGAGCTGGCGCCCTCCTTCTTCCGGGCTGTTTAATTGGGCGGTGATCCCCGGTGTCTATACAATGCTCCACCAGATCAGTACACCCCAGGTCTAGGTCTCCAGTGGAAAAGACATCAGCAAGCTTCGTCAGCAGCTGCCTCAACGTCAGCACTTGTGAGTCATCAAGGCATTGACAACTTGAAAATGGGTCTTGTAAATGGTCTGGCAGATACCTATTCTCTTTGACTAAACTCCTTTTACAGGCCTTCCTCTGATGCCACTCAGGGTCCACCGCTTGGTACAGTCCCACAGTTTCTCCCTTATTCATCTTCTGTGGCTCATGGAAGAAACTGGCCACCACAACCGGCATTTCACTTGCTCCTGTTTCCACCAGAGTTCTCCCCACCATCACCCCGGCCTTCCTCTTGCACCATACATCAGGCTCCACCACCTCTAGACAGCTGTCAGAAGAGCCACACACCTTGCACTGGAGCAATAGTTCTGATCTTGGGGTATCACTGTAGTGCAGAGCACCCTCACCTCACGACCAGAACAGGTGCATTCAGGGAAAGTTCCACATTACCTACTGTTCGGAGCATTAGTGGTCGACGAATAGTCACAAAGCAGCAACCAGACCCCACATGTCTGGTAACTGCATGGGAGGGAGGGTGGTCGAGGGTGGGAGGGTTTGGAGAGTTGCTCATGTCACAGTATCAATACATATTTATTGTCAAAGGTATGCATCTTTGGCTTCGTTTTGTAATGTTCGATAGGAATGATGGTTACAATGACTGATCTTATAATTAGGTCGTCCCATGTCATTCTGTCTATAGGAAAACGAAAAACCTGTTGCTCGCTCAGATAAATATGATTTTTATTATTACACACTACCCTTGACTCTAAGTTCGACATGAATGATTTCCAGAAAAAACACTGAAAATGTTTGCAGGCGTATGTTTACAGTGGGACGACAGAGGATAAATGAATAAAATTTATACGAATACATACATATATTGTTACAGGCGTAGATACCCCAGTTGTGTGATAGAAATAGGAGAGGGAGATGATACGTGTACAGATAAAAGGAGCCGCTGAGAAATCAGTTAATCCTTTCCTATCGTGTTCTGACCTGGTGGGTCGGACAAAGGGTCACTGTGTGTACACAGTAGTCAAAAAGGTTCACTGGAAATAGACTAGGAGGTTATCACAAAGATCCTATTTCCCAGTTTAACTGCTCTTGTCCTTGAGAAAGTACAGTAAGCTTGAGAGTGGCGGAGCGTATTTTCAGAGTCACCGCCAATCAAAGTATGCCAAATCTTTCTCTGACTTTCTTGATGGCTTGTAATTGGCTATGGGTGAGCTGAGTAAGGCCTCTCATGGGTCGTACGAGGTGCTATTACTGTTTGAGTGGCTGGAGATTATTATTCTAAACGCCTAATGGCTAAATAACCGAAAGAGGCGGAGATACGATCTTTTATAAGCTCGATCTAGCAGAGAGAGCTCACTTCTAAAGTCATTTTTCAAGAGACACATTCACACGTCTTTGTACAGTCACGTACTTTGTCACATTTTATTACACTTTCCCTCATAGTTTCTTTTTGCTTAATACGTGACGTTAATTTCAAAAGACACTGTTTTGCACCATTATTAGTTTATTCACTACTCCATCTACACTTGTATAATTTATTCACTTTCTCTCACCTATACTTGTGTGTGATTTATACTTGGTTTTTACCCTGTCTCCAAGCCACTCGCGTTCGGTATCTGTGAGTATCGTTTGTGTACCTACGCTCCACTGAGTTGTGATCTGGTTGGGTAAGAGTACCTAATTTATATTTGTATTACGCAGAGCTATTTGTGCTTTTTTTTCTTTGTAAACCGAACCGGAATCAGTTTCCGGATGTGTGTGTTATAGTGTACAGTAAAGTTAAGTTAGTTTTCGTGCAAACTTTACCTTATCCCTTTTGGTGAGTAATTTAAGGGTTAAGAGTGTACCTTAATATACACGTCCGTAACAATATATATATATACTGTATATATAGTGGTGGATGGGAGCGCCCATCATCCACTCACTCAGTGTAGAGATGACATGATCTCTATACTGCGTGACAAGCCAAATGGTTTCCTGTACCTAGGAAGCCATTTACTACGCTGGGTGGTAACCATATAACCGGGGTTTCTGGCAGGGTTAAGTGTCCCCCAGAGTCCCCTATCCAAAATCACTTAAATCATGGCAGTCGTTTCAGAGAGCCTCGGAGGGCCCAATACTTGCCCAGGGCCCCAACCAAATGGGCAGATTCGCATGGCCATGTGGAATGTGAGAGGTGTGAATGAGGAGAGCAAGAGGGTGGAACTGGTGAATGTGTTCAAGAGTGAGAGATATGCCGTGATGGCACTGTGTGAAACAAAGATGAAGCGGTGTGAAGTGGAGGAGTGGGAGGGTGTGAAATGTGTAAGCTCGGGGATGAATGGGCGAGGAAGATGCAAGGAAGGAGTGGCTTTGTTGATGAATGAGGTGTGGCAGAGTGGAATGAGAGACTACAAATGTGTCAGCTCGAGGTGTATGTATGTCAAGTTCAAGTCTGAGAAGGTGAAAGTCGTGGTGACTGTAGTGTATGCACAGTGTGAGGACAGGAGTGAGAGAGAGAAAGACAGGTTTTAGGATGAGATGGATGAAGTAGTGGGAGAAGTGCCCAGGAGCTATAAAGTGATTGAAATGGGGGATATGAATGGAAGAGTAGGCAATGGTCCTGAGGATGACATAATGGGTTGTAATGGAGTACCAGGAGAAAATGGTAATGGGAGGCGACTAAAAGATAGTGTCAGGAGAGGAGGTTGTGCTTTGCAACTCGCATTTCAAACACAAAGATGCACATAAATATACCTGGTACAGAGGGAATGGGGATCGTGTTGTAAGAAGCCTGATTGATTATGTGCTCGTAGAGAGGTCGATGCTGGGAATGGTTGCTGATACGAGGGCCGTGAGAGGACGAAGTGGAGGTCTGTCAGATCATATGATTGTGGTATGCAAGATCAAGCTGAGAGGAGTGAGGTGGATCAGGAGAGAGAGGAGCAGTCAGGGAGAAAGACTGAAAGTTGAGAAGCTGAGAATCAAAGAAATGGCAGATGATTACAGGACCAAAGTAGAGGAGGAGTTAGAATCAGTGAACTGGAATGAAATGGATCTGGACAGCCTGTGGAATGCATATAGGGACTGCTTAGTTAGGAATGCTAAAGCGGTGTGTGGTGTGGCAAGAGTAACAGCAAATAAGAAAGGTACGGCATTGTGGGATGATGAGGTTAAGAAAGCAGTGGAGGAAAAGAGGAAGAAGTGGCTTAAGTGGTTACAGGACATGGGTTCAGTTGAAATAAGAACTGAATGTATTGAGAGCAAGAAGCATGTAAAGAGACTAGTGAAGAGCAAAAAGGAGGAGGTAAATGATGATCTAGGAAGAAAAATAAATGCAAACTACTCTGAAAATAGGAAGTTATTCTGGAAAGAGGCGCGGAAATGTAGAAGTGAAAGCGGAAAGAAATGTGATGGTGTGGAGGATGCAGGTGGTAGATTATTAACCCATGGGGATGAAGTAAGGACCAGATGGAAAAAATGTTTTGAAAGCCTGATGAATGGGAACAGAGAGAGCAAAGCGGCTGTAAACATGACTGGTTTTGGGGATGTGAAGAGAAGGAATGCAGTGCCAGGAGACATGACACTTGCACAGGTGAAGAGTGCTGTGAAGCGGCTGAAGAATGGGAAAGCAGCTGGGGTTGATGAGGTGTATGGAGAGATGATTAAGTGTAGTGGAAAGAGTGGAATGAAGTGCTTGTTGGAGATATGTAAGAAGGTATGGATGAGTGAAACTGTGCCAGCAGAGTGGAAAAAGGCTGTGACTGTACCCCTGAACTAAAATAAAGGTGAGCGAAGAAAGTGCAAGAATTATCGTGGCATAAGTTTATTGAGTGTGGTAGGGAAGCTATATGGAAGAATTATTATAGAGAAAGTAAGAGAGATATCAGAAGTCCTAGTGAGTGATGAACAGGGTGGCTTTAGGAATGGAAGAGGATGTGTGAGACAGATAGCAGAGAAGGCTTGTGAGAAGGACCATAAGGTGTTTATAGCATTCATGGATCTGGAAAAAGCATATAACAAAATAGACAGAGAAGGATTGTGGAAAGTTTTGCGCATGTATGGTGTAGATGGTAAGCTGCTAGGTGCCGTCAAGAGCTTTTATGATGGTAGTGAAACATGTGTAAGGGTTAACGGGCATCTAAGTGAATGGTTTACGATCGGTGTGGGCGTGCGGCAAGGTTGTGTGATGTCCCCATGGTTGGTCAATGTATATATGGATGGGGTGATGAGAGAAGTAAAAACACGAGTAACGGAGTGAGGGATGGTGATGGTAATGAATGGTGATGGATGGAATATCTCAAATTTGTTGTATCCTGATGATGCAGTACTACTTGCAAATACCGGACAAGAACTTGGTAGATTAGTGCGGAGTTTTGCTGATGTCTGTGATCGTCGTGCCCTGAGAGTAAATGTAGAAAAGAGTAAAGTGATGGTTATTGAGAGAGAAGGTAACTCCCAGTGCGATGTCACAGTGAATGGAGAGAGACTGGAATTGGTGGGAGAGTTCAAAAACCTGGGTACAGTGATAGAAAAGAGAGGAAAATGTGCAAAAGAAGTGGAAAGTAGAGTGACACAAGGAAGAAAAGTAGCTGGTGCTATGAAGGCCTTGATAAGAAACAGAGGCTTGAGTGTTGCAGCTGCACGAGGCTTACGTGGAGTGTTAGTGCCGACTTTAACATATGGATGTGAGACCACTGTATGGTGTGGCATGAAAATGAAAAGTAAAGAGTAAGAGCAGTGGAGATGGGACTGCTGAGAAATGTATGTGGAGTACAGAGGGTGGATAGGATACGAAATAATGTGATTCGTGAAAGATGTGGAATGAGGAAGTCGGTGTACACCAGAATCGAAGAGAGCGTACTGCGATGGTATGATCATGTGGAGAGAATGGATACGAATAGAGTGGTGGAAAAGGTATATCTGAGCGGATTTCAAGGAGGGAGGAGGCGAGGTAGGCCAAGGAGAAGGTGGAGAGATATGGTGGATGAGTGTGTGAGGTAGAGAGGTTTGGAAGTCGGTGAGGCTAGGGAACTGACAAGAGATCGAACTGGCTGGATGAATGTTGTGAAAAGAAGTGCATGATCTGGGGTTTTGGCACCCCTTTTTAACGTGGCAGCGTCCGGATTGACTCTTTCGGATACGTTTATGTGAAGCTACAATACGTGGTGAATGTTTTTGGCGTATCCGATAGAGCCAGGATTCTGGGGGCTTGAATGATGAGTGAATGGAAGCGTGGCCCATTGGATTGGGAAAATTTGAGCTGTCTGGACGTTGCTACTTCTCACCCTACCCTAGGGTGGGAAAAGAGGTCCGGATGATGATGATGATGATAGTTATATATCTATATCTATATCTATATCTATATTCATCTATCTATCTATCTATAGATAGATAGATAGATAGATAGATAGTGGTTTTGCTTTCAACACAAAATATAAATATATATAATTATGAATACCGGTATCTCCTAGGGAATCGTCCCATGTTAAAGACGAGAAGGAATGAAAGCATTCAAACGTCTGTCCGAACCCAGCAAACTTCCATAACTTTCCTGACAACACTAGCTCTACAGACATTTACGTTTTCTTTTTTTCTCCATAAAATGCTAGCATGCCGACATGTAAAAGTACCCCCGCTAATACCAATACACCAGTCTTGTATGAGACAGCCCTAGCATGTATTCAGTATGGACGGTGGGTGTTAGCGCCGAAGTGGTGACATGTAGAGGTGTATGGTATATGTAGAAGGACTGCTGGGCCTTGATAGCAGGCTGTGAAGCCTATGCCCAGAGTCGCACACATAAAAAAATCATATTGTCATCTATCCTTACCAAATTGACTTCAACACATCTTCTGAGTCATACATTACACGTGATTCCCAGTCTATCACTAAACCCTCCTCTGCCCTCACTCCCCCGCCTCTCCCTCCACACTCACAGTTAACAGACATGTGAGGTCTGCCTGCTGCTGCACATTCACCCGTCTCACACCAGTGCATCGGGAGGTGGGTAATGCGGAACTTTCCCTGACTGTACGTCTCACTGCCGTGACAGGAACCAACTTTCCTTGGACCTTCAGCTTCATGGAGCAGAAGTCCAGCTCACGTCCCATGGACATCAAGTAACCCAGACCAAGAAGGCAAGGATCCTCCATATTGGCTACACAGACTGGAAGCGTGGCTTGTTGCCCTGCCACTTCAGTCAAGACATCCAAGTGTCCCCTCAATTCTGCGTGTTGCCCACTTACGCCACACTATTGTTCTGATGACTCAGGCAGAAACCGATGATCTAACACATCAGGCCTCACAAAAGTCTGCTCTGAGGCTGAATCAGTTACCAGGGAACACTTCTTTCCATCTATCCTTCCGTCTATTCACACACTATTGATTGTAGTTCTCTTGCATTTTCTTGATGGTGGGGCTACTTGGGAAAAGCCGGCTGGGAGTTGCTCCTTAACACCAGCTTTCACTAGTTTTCCGCTTCTTTCTGGTCTTCTGCAGCCTTCTTCTTATCCTCCATTTTCTTCACTGGACACTCAGAATTGAAGTGTCCCACCTCACTACATGTCCAACACGCTTTTGTTACAATTGTAGATTTCCTTGCACTGCTCTGTTCTTGTTCCTTCTTCCATTTGTAACAATCGTCCTTCTTGTCCTAGCTTCCCGCAGAACCAGGAACCTCCACCGGTCTTCCCCTGTTCCCTCTCCCACTTGTAGCAGTCCTTTTTTCCTATGTCCTGGCTTTTCACAGTACCAGCAATTGCCTTCAAATTTTTCTGTTTTACGTACCTGCCCCTTTCTTGCCTTGAATCCTGCATTATGACCTGCCTAAAAAGCGGACGTGCTGGACCTGACGTAGGACTCAAATTCTAGAGCCCTGGCTAGTGCTTCTTGCAGGCCTCTGTGTTGTGCCTGCTTCATATGCACTTCCAACTCAGCACTATCAAGAGCATTGATGAACTGGTCCCTCAGAAGAATAGCCAACAGGTTAGGTGCTGCTCCAGGGTACGCCTTATATGCCATATTCTCCAGGTCATGAGCAAGCTGCCGTAGAGATTCACCTCGAATCTGTGCACGGGTCCGGAATCTAACTCTGTAAACCTCAGTCTGGTACATGGTCCCATAACTGCGTTCCAGCACTACCACTAGGGACTGATAACTGTTCCTCTCCTTCACTGACATCTGGCCCACAATTTCTATTGTGGCACCCATGAAGCTAGTAGCAAGCTGCAGCCTATCATCCCAACTATTCTGATCCTCAAGTAACTCAAACTGCGCACGGTAAGCTTCCCAAGATACTCTACCATCAAATTCCTGAGGTTTCTTTTTAATTGTACCGATTGTACCCTCATTATAGCCATGCACTTCACTGGTTTGGGACCTAGAAACTGGGGCATCATAATTAAGACCAGGACTTAAAACTTCTGCATTCTGATTATTCAGTCCTGTAAAGCTACCTTTAGATGCTTGGGATCCATCAAGATTCATCATACAGTGTCCATTCTTTTCTAATGCTCCTTGTACACTAGCCTGAGGTTCAGCAGTGCAATATTTCTCTACAGCCTCACTAATTATCTTTCCATGGTCAAATACATGCTTCAGTTGGTTATCTACATGCTGTCTGCACTCCATCTCAATTCCCTCAGTAATTGTCTCAAGCTGGTCGTCTACATGCTGTTTGAACTCTGTCACAGAATTGCTTACCTCATACTTCTGCTGCCTTAGCTCAGTGTACAATTCCTACTTCAATTGTTCCTGTTCTTCCTTTATTTCCCCCATGAAAGCATCTAGCTGTCCTTGCATCCGCAGTTGTAATTCCCTCTGTTGCTCCTGTAATGCCTCTTCAAGTTGTTCCCTCTGTGCTTACAACTGTTCTTTGATTTCTTCATTTTGTGAGTGTAATTGTCCTTTGAGTTCTTTCTGTCCTTCATTCTGTGCCTGTAATTGTTCTTTCAGTTCTTTCTGTCCTTCATTCTGTGCCTATAACTGTTCTTTGAGTTCTTTCTGTACAACATTCTGTGCCTGTAGCTGTAAACTTTGTGCCTGCAATAGCTTCATAATTGCAGCCAGCGATGCCTACTCTTGCCTTGCTTGGCTTCATGTCTGTACACCTTTTGCCCCGATGTGGAAGGTTAGACTCACTGCAGCACTCAACCCCTGCCGCGCTACTTCTTAGCAACCCAATTACCTTCCCAGAGTCATTTTATTGGACTTTTCATTTTAATATTAAGTCGACTTTTTGTCATCAGATCATGTGTTTCTGAGCTCGACCTCTTCATCACCCTCGTCTTTTTGTAATTTACTCCTCTTGGGTGGGTGTGAGGGCGGTGATAACTCGCCAGCACCGTGGGAGGTAGACAAGCATTAATCCACCATTGCTGGGCAACAAACGAGAACTGAATTACTAAATATGCGGTATTTGGCAACAGCGGTATGGCAGGGTTTGGGAGCAACTCTGGTGGTGTTGAGGGAGACAACGTTCCCATGGAAACTACTGACGCCTCCTCGTACTGTACTTGAAATTATGGCATAGAAACCCTTCGCCTCGTATGAGGTGATCAGCGTGGCTAGAGGTGGCCTGCATATCGCCTCATATGAGGCGATATGCGCGGCGGGGGTTTATGATCCACACTCCATACACCACTGTTACATCCCCGTCCCACACTGCAACAGGCTCCAACAGCAATAGTTCAGTATAGGAAGGACCTTACCCAGTGAGTTGTTCTTCCTAGAGGCAGCCTTTAGGTGTACAACAACATAGAGCAGCAGAGGCATTGTAAATAAACACTGGCTTCTTAAGTTCACTGTTTTCATTCATTGTTTTCACAAGTACCAGAGCTATACAGTCTGCACTGACAGTGACCTAACTAACTCAAACTGAACTGACTCAATTATTTTTTTTTCTTTTTTTGTGTGCCTTTATGGCCATCGCCCACTGTGAGGGGCATTAGGCCAAATAAGATATTTGAGGGCAACAACATGTCATTTACCAAGGTGCAATGAGTACTCAAATGAGCTGAATATGATTCCTATAACAGTAAAAATATTTTCCATTAGGGCTTGGGGTATTCAGATTTTTACAAAATGTTTGCAAAAAGTGAAATTTTTATCTCTGTTAATCAGCTACTTCGATTTTTTTTCTGGTGGCATAAAATCATTGCTAAGAATCGCAGTTGACAACCTGCAGACAGCACTTATATACACTTCATCATAGGTTGGTTAACATATTCTGCCGGTAACAAATTCATTTTCTGGACGGTATAGGCACCGAACAGAATGAAGAAATTCAAGAAAGTCTGACAGAGTTTTTTGTTTTCAGGATTCATTAAGAAATCGGTTCCTCTTCTGTTTTTTGGTGGTTGGGCAGCTCACAAGCAAAAAACATGGTGACGGTCATGATGCTCTGCCACACTTTTCAGCGAGCAAAAACAGCTAACAGGTTTGCCAGTAATGTCCGGTGGTACAGCTTCAATACAATGCCATCAGTCTGCAGTTAATTTATAAGCTAATATATCACCCCATTTCTTAGATCGGTATGTCATCAGAGATGACGCCGACACCGACGATGATGATAATGATAGTGGTGATGATGATGGTGATAGTGGTGGTAAAGATAATGATGATAAAATACAGAAAGGATGGATGGACGGACTTCAATCACTGATTTACCTCTTCCAAGTTCCATTACCAGCTTTTCATGAGTTTAGATTGTTTGAAATTACAGCACCAGTGAGAGGATGGGAGACAGGAAACAACAATGTGTGAACGTAGGAAAACATTATTCGGTAACTGAATCGTTTAAAATTCGACTAAACTATTTTGAGACTATAGGCTATAACTAAAGGAGTATGGTTTAGTTCCAGGCTGAAGTGTATTCCGACGACAGCGAAACGTTTCCTTAATAATGAAAACATTCTGCGACTGTGAATCATATTTCACTTACAGAACTGTAAATTAGAGATTGCAAAAGAGCATACAGTAGTTGTTACCCCTCTGCCTCTCATGAAGATGCCCATACTTGTTCTTTCTGACATGCATGGTGTCTTTTTTTTTTTATTTTTTTTTCTTGCTGACATAACCGTATGGTGTGGTGGATGGGTGAGACTCGTCCTGTTTTCTTACATGTCTGAGCTTTGAAGGATTTGCTTTTTTTTTTCTTTGCAATAAATAATCCCCGTCATGGGTTAGCAGGCGTCCAGTTATCTGAAACTACGATGTTCTCTTGTGTACACCATTGTCTTACATTTCTGTTCCTATTTGCACTCTGTTATATGAGGTGCCCCAGCTGATCGTATGTAACAAACTGAGGTATTCCATTACTGACCGTCAAATATCAGGCATAAGCAAACACCAAGCTCTAATTATATGACCGATACTTCCCTCTTGTATCATCTCCCCACCTATGCATTTTTCCCGCTCAAGGCTCCTTTATATTCGAACACTTTCCTCTCTCCTCGTCTGAAGGCTCACCTGTTCTCGCAATTCTGTTCTGGTCTTCCCAGCATTTTCTTTTTCCACTCCTTCCTTATCCAGTACTTTTTCTCGTTTTCTTCATTCGCTTTTGCAGTCGTGCAGAGCCGCTCCCTTGTCATTGTTTTACGCTCATCTTATTCATCTTAACCTCTTTTCTCTGTTGCTGAATTCTCCCTCTCTTTCTCTCTGTTCCCTACACTCATATAACTTCCCACACATTATTGTTTCTATTAATTTCATCATCATTATCATCATTGCCTTAACACTGCCACTACTGCATAAAAGATAGGCAATATCCGGGAAAACAGGAAGCAAGAGACAGAAAAGAATTATCATCAGAGTGCCCATCAAAACAAGCTTCCTTCTTGTGTGATATAAGGCGGAAAATTCACCACATAAGGTAACGTGACACCAGGAAACTGTCATGAATGGTGCTACGGACTGTTTCCTTTCCATTACCCAAGGAAACTAGGGAGCAGGGTTGGTGTAACTGTACTGTAATTAATACAAGATTATACGAGCTGTCAATGTAATTATAATGAAAAGTAATCACAAGTAGGCCTATAAGTACCTGAAGTGTAGTAGTACCTGTGAAGTTACCTACCCACCAACAGAATGTTCAAATTGTCCGCCATAGTTATTGCACTGAATGCCACACACGCGTGATGTCGATGCAGTCATTGGAGAGTACCGGTAGTGGAAGCGGTCAGGCCGTTTTGCATTTCTTCCCTAATCACAGTACTTGGTTGTTATTGGTTATTTGTCTTATGTTTGCACTTCCTCAATATGTGCTGCAAGTTTTAAATGGTATCACTTCATAAACCAGACAACATTAGGGTTTTCAGAGGGAGGTAACATGTACCAATTTGTAACTGTCAATTGTAATTCGACATTTGTCTCTCAAACTCTGAGCGTATTGCATATAACCGTTGTACTCATAATATTATGGAAAATTTTTGGAATTGTAACTATAATTGGTATAACAAACTGTACTTGCTCCGACCCTGTAAGTGGGAGTAGAAGGCAAGTGCTATGTAATGTGGCTTCCTGTTGCACACAGTCTGCATTGGATTCCTATGATAGTTACTACTACCACAACTACTACTACTACTACTACTACTTCTACTACTACTACAACTACTACTACTATTGTTACTACTACTACTAAAACAAAGCTTATGACCAGGCCATCCATCGCGCCCAGCTTGCAATATCTAGTCAAAAGCCAATGACTGTGACTATGTATTGTTTCAATAAAGTTTCGTGCAAAGCCTTGCTATGTGGATGTCCTGTCAGAAATATTTCGCCCCCATCTATTTTCAGCATATTTTCCCTTCTCTTGAATTTGTTGGCATACGTGGGTGTGGATTTGTTTGTAAGGGTGGGTGTGAGGGTAGTTGTAAGTGGGTGTGGATGTAGGTGTAACTGAGGGTTGGTGTAGATGTAAGTGGATGTGGGAGTAGGTGAACGTGGGTGCAAGTGGGTGTGGGAATAAGTCAGCGATTCTCAACTAATTTCAGGCCGCGAGCCACCTTAGCTGTATTCCTCATATCCACGCCACCCCCTTCCCTTTTCCCATCATTACCTGACTCTAAACACATATTTCCTAATTACTGTAATAACTGTTATCGACAAATCAAGTGGAAGTTAATTCAGGTGAACACAGACTGAATTATTCATTCTCCTGAAATCCGCTCTTCTCCTTTATGGGAGATATGGAGAGGAGGAGAAGTTGATGGGCGTTTATTTTTTAGCTGGGGTACGGTTCACCTTGCAATATAAGACTTTTTGTGGTCCTTACTTTTCTTTCGAAATGACCAGAGAGAGAGAGAGAGAGAGAGAGAGAGAGAGAGAGATAGCATATGTTACAGCAATTTTGTAACTACGGTATGTAACTGTATAGCTATGGGTAACAATATGTAAAACAGGTAATTATGCGAAACACATCCCCTTGCCTAGACGAATCATGAATGTCAATCACTCTTGATCATGCGCCGGAAACGTGATTGAAACATACACACGCACAAACGTACGCACACGTACGCCCACACACTTTGGCCGGAAGCTAGAGGGAGATGCAAGTCCGATATCACATGTAGAAGGTGAAACAAACAGAGACAGTCAGACAGAGCAGGACAGGAGAGGACAAGAGTTAGACAGGGAGAGTGCGATAGGGAGTAGGAGAGTGACAGTAAATTAGGAGGACGCAGCCAGCACAAACTTCTACTAACCACAGGCTATATGGGGCACGTCAAGCCCTTAACTTTTAATCAGGTAACTGTCTCACAAGAAACTCCACCGACCCAAATCTGCCTATTTCATCGTCACACTTAAAATACGAAGATGATAACGGAACAGAGAAGGCCCACACTGATATTTCCTACACGCCTCACCATTATTCTCTCCTAGCGACTCTCTCATCGACGAACACCAAAATAACCTTCTCTATACAATTACACCCCTCGGCTACGTCAAGTTACATTGGTGGCCAGCTGTAACAACGATCCCACTACGTTCACTTACAGAGAGAGAGAGAGAGAGAGAGAGAGAGAGAGAGAGAGAGAGAGAGA
>JAGKTI010005207.1:23595-46298 GCA_018397915.1 Birgus latro | reverse complement strand
GTAACCAAGGAGACTTATTTTTACTTCATATCTAAGGCTTATCGAATCTCATGTCACCGTGATTCAATGTTCATGTGGAAGTGGTTCAGTTCCGTCAGATGAAAACAGGCTGGCTCTTCATCTTTCCCCAGATGGCTGCGCCCTGACTGACAACGCACTGGTGGCGCTTGTGTCGGGTCCTCTGCGTGGCCACAACCTCCTTCTGGTGGGCGATGACTACACGCAGAACCTACTAGACATGGACCAGATCATGGCGGCAGCTGGATCCTCCCATACGCCTGTCTTCCTCACCACACAACGTGATTTCTTCCTCACCACACGACCTTTACACCACACCAAGGGCTCCCTTCTGACTGCCCTCATCCTCTTCCATCATGACCCCACTGATTTTCTTCTTTTCCTTGATGAAAACAAGGGATGGAACCCAGGCTATCTCGTCCTCTTCTGCCTAAATCCTCATCTCAACACCACATCCGTTCTCCCTCAGCCTGCAGTCCAGCGTTCCAGGTTTATTTTGCTCCTACAGCCACAGGAGCAAGCAGGCCATAAGCGCATGATCGCCTACACCAGCATACCCACACGCCCGAAGGCCCCGCTGGGAGTCTGGAGCACTGCGAAGTTTAACAGTCGCCAAGCTCTTTTTCCATCTCGCTTCAAAGACTTTGGCGGCTTCGTAATGGAGGTACCTGTTGTGTGTTATGACGTGCCATTCCTCTACATTGGGGAAAACGGTACCTGCATTGGTGGTAATTTGGATATTCTGGGTTTAATCGGAGAGAAGCACAATTTTACCCACGTGACAATCCCAATGAAAGTCATCCTCTGGGCCATCAAGGAGAATGGCACGTGGAAGGGAATGCTCGGTGAACTGATGTATGAGGGAAAGCACATTATGATAAGCTCGACAAAGCTCAACGAAGAAGAGTTTAAGGATTTTGACTTCACATATCCTCACTGGGAGTACCGCTTCGCCATCATCCTTCGTGTACCACCGCCCATAGCTCGCTGGAGGAACATTTTACACCCATTCTCTACCCTGATGTGGGGTCTGGTGTTGGCAACTACTCTGATTGTTACATCTTGTATTTCCCTCCTCCTGCATCACCTCCATGACCTCAAGGATTCTGTCGACATTGCCCTCAAGGTACTTATAAACACAGCTGTGGACATAAGTATTGATCCACTTATGATAAATATCAAAGCAGTGAACACTTACTTTCGAATCTCAGTACTTCGATGTTCAAAGCGTAGCATATTTTCCAGAGTATTACGTACGAGTTTCATAATTACTGGACTAGAAAGTAGAGCGATATTCATGTCTGCAGTGGTATATTCAGGACAGAGGGATCATCCACCTCTTCATTACGTCTATTTCACATATCATACCCGTCACTTTTCTCCCTGACTCATCATATCAGAATCAACTGTAGGTAGAGAGACATATCAAGCCTCTCTCAGATTAGGAATATTAACACGCCACGTCCCGACCGATTTCCAACCTCTGATACCCCCGAGTCCTGAGCATTCTCGTTTTTGTTTTTTTTGGCTCAAACCTTTGCTTTTGGTGAGAAACATCGAAAATTCATAGAGAAATCGCCCTCTTGAGGCTATATATATGGTGCTACAGGTGATGAGTCAGCCTTATGTTTTCTCTCTTTCTCAGGGTACCTGGCTAAAGGAAACGAACTATGGAAGGGTTAACTAATTCAAGCCACTTTAAATTACGTATTTATCTATGTATTTGGTACGAATTTATGTGTAGGTAAAGACTATATTGGTTTTTACACATCTATAAGGCAATAGAAGCATTGGTCAGTCACCAAACACATCCACATATGGCACCTTCCTTTATGACATTACCACCTCATCACTTCAGTTTGTTTCTTGCTCTAGCTTCTTTATTTCTTTGTCCCTCACCTCAGGAATCACTTTCATCGTGAATTTCTTCATTGGAGAGACCGTGGGGCAACATACCTTTACTGGCCAGGTTACTGCTAACAGGTGAATTGCCCAGTGTGGGGGGGAGGGGGGATTAGGTGGAGCCAGGCAGTATCTCCACTTGACAGCAGGTAGAGGAAGGTATCCCACATATGCCTACCAAAAATCACCCATGAAACTTGAAAATTGTGCAAATTAGGACTTTTGCAATTGTGCAACAAACCCGTACATCGATGGGTGTAGCTGTGACAAAACGTTGTGACGTACCCATACGTCGATGGGATTCCTCGGGTTAACCAGCAGAGGAAAGTGAAAGGCAGAACAGGCGAAGTAATAGAGTTTTTTTTTTCTCTACGCCATAAAATTCTGACCTCCAACATTAATTTTCTTTAGGCAAAACACTCATGGCTGAAATACTTAAAAATAAAAAGAACTAAAATTACATGGGGGAAGGCAAGCCCAAGTATATCAAATTTTTTTTAATGTGCGTGATGAAAGTACACCATGGATGACCTTTTATATCACTGTTCATCTCACCCTGTACTGTGAAATGTTCGTTTATTACAATTATTTAAGCTGTTTGAAATTTAACCTTCGAAACTGTGTGTGTTTGGGGGGGGGGCAGTGTTTCCACCCTTTCACTTCCGTCAGACCCGGACATATTTTTCTCTATATTCTTGCTATCTCCTGACGATTTTGCATTTCTAGGTTGAGTGGGATTTCCATGTCATTCCTAGGAAGTGTGTGATTTCTATGTGCATTTCTAGACTGTGTTATGATTTCCATGTGCATTCCTAGACTGTGTTGGGATTTTCATGTGCATTTATAGGCTGTTGTCACAGCGCTGCCTAGGTGCCGAAATGATATTTATCTCGGGAATATTATCTTCCCGTATTTAATACTGTGGTAGCGTGAATCATTCAGACACTGGCAACGCGCGACTTGAGTCTTCACTATACACCACTATACACATGTACTTAGAACTGGGAACTGGAAGAAGTGAAAAAATGATATGGCTTTTCTAGGCTTTAATTACAAAAAGTATTCACAAGTTATATACACACAAAAATCATGAGGTATTTTCCCACCTCATTTCACTTCATATAAAGTTCCGTGCTAGAAACTGCACTAAGACATCTACACTCAATTCACTTTATTACTAACACTATACTATATCTACAAGGCGGTGGAGTGGGAGGTGTGGTGTGGTGTGAGGGAGTGGTGTCTGGCCTTTACCCAGTGGCTGCAGGTCGCAAATCCGCCGAGTTGCCAGTTACAACATTACCTGTAGCCTGACTTACTTGTGGAGGAGGCAAACTGAAGTTAATTACAGGCTCTGGGATACATTCTTCCTCATTCATTTCCTCACATGCACTTTCCCCTTCATCCCCAGTCTCTCCACCTTCATGAATAGGATAAGCCATTCTTGCATTACGATTTTGCTTCTTCGTAATACACTCCTCCTTGACGACTTTCACCCTGTCGGTGTGTAAAGTGGTTACTTTCCCCCCTTGTATAGGACGAACCTTGATAACAACATCATTTACCCGATCAATTACACGATAAGGTCCTGAAAACAAAGGTTGCAATTTCCTTGCCACCCTCCTGGCAGGAACAGTCTTCACATAGACACGGTCCCCTACCATAAGTGGTTTCATTATACATCGCTTTGCCCTTCTGTTCTCGTTCTCTGTGCTCGCACAATCGAGAAAGTCCTGGCATCTCTCGAAAACCTTTGTTGCCTTGGCGGCAAATAAATTAGGTATATCCTCAAGGTTGTACTTCAAAGATGGGTCCTGCACTACATGATAAGGCACCTGTGGGTCCCTGAGAAACAGCAAGAAGTAAGGAGAATCACAGATAGTCCGATTATATCCAGAGTTATAAGCCATCATAGCAACTGGTACCATTCTATGCCAGTGATTAGCATTCTGATCTACCATAGTTCGTATTATTTGTATGATGGTGCCATTTGCCCTCTCCACCAATCCATTAGAGGATGGGTGATAAGGAGTAAAGTTCAAATGATTCATATGCAACAAACGTGCCAATTCCTGAAACTCTTTGTTAACAAATTCAGTTCCCCGATCCGTGACTAATTGTTGTGGAGTTCCGTAAACACAAATGACCCGCTCCACAAACACTCTAGCCACCTCTTCGGCAGACTCAGACTTTAATGGTTCCGCGATGAGAAATCGAGTCATCGCATCAATGAAGGTTAAGACATAATAATGCCCTTCCTCTGATCTATTTAGTGGACCAATCAAATCCATGTGACACCTGACCCATGGGGCAATGACATTGGGGAAATGGAGAAGCGGGCCTGGGGAGTCCCCCGAACGCTTCAAACGTATACACTGGGTACACTGTTTGCAAAATTCCACAACATCTCTCTCCATCTGAGGCCAGTATGCAAACCGTCTCGCACGAGTTAAAGTAATCTTGGTTCCACCATGGCCAGATAACGGTAAGCAATGACCTAGTCTAAGTGCAGAATGAACGCTATCTTCTGGGACTACAATTTGGAATACTTCCCCTATGCCAAATGACCGACTCTCCTTCTTATAGAGCAAGCCGTCTGGCAACAAATGAAAGCAGTCTAACTTTGCTGGCAATTTTGGTACCTCCGTAGTCTCATTCCGCAAATAACTCTTTAATCTACCCCAAACTGGGTGTGCATCTTGCTGTCGCCTTATCTCAGTGACATCCCAATCTATTGTGTCTATTTCCACAGTGCCTGAACTCACAAGTAGTGCAACTTCATCTTCATCACTAGACTGAGTCGTTCTCAACCGGGATAGAGCATCCGCTACGATATTCTGTTGCCCTGGTAAATATTCAACCTTGATGTCATATTCGGCTACCTGGATTTGCCATCTTGCAATCCTCCCTGAAGCCGCATTTACATTAAACAACCAAGTAAGAGATCGATGGTTGGTCTGCATCAATATCTCATAACCCAAGATAAGCGGTCTGTTCACCTTCAACCCGTAAACAATGCTCAGCGCTTCCTGCTCTATCGTAGCACAGTTCAACTCTGCCTTGTTTAGAGAACGGCTGAAAAAAGTTAATGGCCGAAAGAACCCTTGATCATCTTTCTTTTGCAAAACCCCGCCAATCGCCGCACCGCTGGCGTCCGTAGTCAACACAAAAGGTCTATCAAAGCGAGGAAAAGCTAGCAATACATCTTCCGCTATTTTCTGTTTAAGCTCACAAAACGCACGGTGTGCCTCCACACTCCACTCAACGCGCTGTTGTGTGTTCTTCACATCTCTTTTTCCACGAGTAAGCTTTGTGAGTGGTGCCGCTATCTGGGAGAAATTTTCCACAAACCGGCGATAATAATTCACTAACCCCAAGAAACTCTGGAGTTCTTTCAAAGTACTAGGAACCGCAATATCTTGGATTGCACAGATTCTCTCTGGCTGAGGGCGTAATCCCTCAGTGGTGATGACGATACTTCCTGTTTAAAGAAACTACACTTTGGCAATTTAATAGTTAGCTTTGCCCCTTCAAAACGTCCCAAAACCTCATCTAGGTTATGTACATGAGAATCAAACGTCTTCCCATAAATGATAATGTCATCCAAAAAAGTATGGGTTACCTTTCCCGTGAGACCAATCATGACTTCATTAATTATACGCTGGAAAGAAGCCGGCGCATCTTTTAATCCAAAAGGAAGATTACAGTACTCCCAGTGCCCTTCAGGTGAGGAAAAAGCCGTAAGAGGCTTAGACTCCTCATCCAAAGATATCTGGTGGTAACCCTGCTTCAAGTCTAAATTACTGAAGTACTTATTCTCACCTAACTGTGAAAGAATATGCTCAATATTGGGCAAAGGGTAAGGATCTGTAACTATCTGCTTATTTAAATGTCTAAAATCTAAGCAGATCTGCAAACCACCATCCTTCTTAACTACTGGAACCAGTGGTGAAAAATAAGGTGAACGAGAAGGCCTGATAATCCCCTGTCTACGTAAATCCTCAAGTTGCTTACGTACTTGATCATGCCACTTCGTCGGTATACGGTATGGCAGACGGTTCACTACCGGTCCATCCGCACATATGTGATGATAGAAGTACGGTGAGGTCGTAAGCAGGTCCTCGGGCAGGGCAAACACACTTGGGTGTTTCCTTATTAGCCTTTTTAATGCTTCATTTTCTCAGCTCGAAGGAATGGTTATCTGATCTACTTCCATGTACAGTTTCCGGAATCTGTCCTCACTCATTACACTAGTGATCTGATCTCCCTCTTGTCCCACTTGCTCCTCTCCCCACCTGACTTCTTCATAAGGGGATACAGTACCTACCCTAAATTCTCCATCTATACATATCCGGTCAGGGGTTAAATTCGCATACGCGACAGTAAAACATGTCCCTTCCCCTGTTGCCCCATTATCCACTGGACTTACAATGCCGGGCCACAACACTGCGGCAACCGAACTACCAGTGTTTGGCATAAACATTCCTACCTCCCACCCACTTAACGCTGCCTTTAACGTTATTGCTCCGTATGTGTAAGTTTCCAGAATGTCAGTCTCATTTGTGACACACTGACTTGGCACAAAATCCGCTTCCTCATTTCCTCGGATGAAGGAACTGTTTCGGTTATCACAAAGGAAGGATTGAACTCTACACGAGAAACACTCCCTCCCTCGCTCACCAAATCAAGTTCCTCTTCCCCGACTTTTATACATAGCGGGTTGGCAGTGATACTTAGGCTATGTGCGAATATGAAATCAACTCACAAAATTATGGGAACGGCTGAGGGTAAGTCCTTCACTACCACAAATTCCTGATCGTATTTTCTATCACCTAATTCTACCTGGAAATTCACCAATCCGAATATGTCCATTGCATCACTGCTAGCGGACACCAACCCACCGCCTCGATAAGGTCGGAGATCAGTATCAGGCCCTGATGCAATTTCATAGGTCTGTCGGCTAATCAAAGATTTACAAGCTCCTGTATCCAGAAGTATCTCACAATGTAAATTCCCACACATACCTTTTTACCACCGCCAACTTCGCTACTCCATCACTCGTTGTGGCAATGACTATGTTCCCCAACCCGATTCATTCGGCTTTTTTTTTTCTTTCTCGGGTGACTTAGTCCTTTTCCAATTACACTGATCTGTACTATGCGTAGTACTCTGACATTCCCTGCATCTAGCTACTGGCTGTCCAGGATTATCCACACGGACTGCACAGTGGTCAGCTCGATGTCCCATCATGGAGCAACGAAAACATTTAATCCTTTTCCTCTGCTCCTGTGACAAATGATCATATTTCCCCCGTTGGAGGGGCCTGTCTGCACAACACCGTTTGGCGAAGTGCCCTGGCTTCCCACACCTATGGCAATCATTATTGTCACGGGAACTGGCACCGCGTGATCCTGGATGAGTGTCTGTGCTGCCACTCGCACTCATACGATTTCTCGCCCCAGTGTTCGGCTGAACCTTTGGCCTAGGCGACGCACTAACACTGCCTGCACTCGGGTTCAC
The DNA here is from genome assembly GCA_018397915.1 of Birgus latro. Lineage (NCBI taxonomy): Eukaryota > Metazoa > Arthropoda > Malacostraca > Decapoda > Coenobitidae > Birgus > Birgus latro. The sequence goes on along the minus strand of JAGKTI010005207.1, from coordinate 38,858 downwards.
ACTAGCAATCGTTCCCTGTCTTTTTTCTTTCAATACATTTTCTTCTGACAGAGGCGAATTTGTCTTCTCTGCCCACGTGACTCCTTCCTTCGCTATCTCTACTGGGTTACGGTACCTGCTCTGGGGAATATGTGCAACATACTGCTTAGGAAATATGTCCAAAAAAATATTAACAATGATAAGATCCACTGATTCCCGGAAAGTTTCACTTAATGTAACAATCCTATCCCCCAGACTCTGTAACCTGTAGAAGTAGTGCAGTGGAATTTCTCCAGGGTTCTGCTTCGCCGTAACTCCCGGTGTAACGTTTCTAAACTTTCCTCAGTATAGTACTGTTGCTGCACACGGTCTTTGAACGTATCCCAGTCCTCACAAGAGTCCCGGATTAAAATCTCCATAATCTCTTGCGCAGGACCGAGTGAAAATGTCCTAGCCACCTCCATTCTCCCTTTCGTAGTCCACTTCGTATCATCATCGGTCCTCATCTCTATGTCATTTAACCAGATCATAACATCTGGCACCAATCGTTTTCCTGGATAGTCCGGTGAGGAGCGAAATTTTGAACTACAAAAATATTTCATGGCCCCAATTGTTGTATGGGATTCTTACAATTATCTGAGATGGCCTGTGACAATTGCTGCGATAATTGTGCAATATCTCCCCCAGTACTACTCGAAGGGTTAGGATCAACAGGTGTTGTAGTAATTTTGTCAGAGTCTTCTGTGTCAGGATCGTCAGAAACAAAGCCAAAACAGACAGAAACAGAGTCAGATTCGTCTGAATCAAGTAATTCCTCAACTGTGTTTGGATCGCCCTTCCAATCAAAATCACTCATTTGGAGAACAAATTAAAAAAGAAAAAATATTCACTATTCACTATTTCTTCCTTCCAGTTCCCTTAAGTTATTTCCTTTAATTATTAAGAGTTGGGAATAACAATTAATATAAGTATATCCCCACCGCTGCTACCAGAGGTAGCAGCGCTGTTAACCCATCCACTGCTACCAGAGGTCGCAGCGCTGTTATCCCAACCACTGCTACCAGATGTCGCAGCGCTGCCTAGGTGCCGAAATGATATTTATCTCGGGAATATTATCCTCCCGTATTTAATACTGTGGTAGTGTGAATCATTCAGACACTGGCAACGCGCGACTTGAGTCTTCACTGTACACCATTATACACATGTACTTAGAACTGGGAACTGGAAGAAGTGAAAGAATGATCAGGCTTTTCGAGGCTTTAATTACAAAAAAGTATTCACAAGTTATATACATATACGAAAGTCCTGAGGTATTTTCCCACCTCATTTCACTTCATATAAAGTTCCGTGCTAGAAACCGCAGTAAGACATATACACCCAACTCACTTTATTACTAACACTATATTAACTAATCAAAGCCCTCATAAAAGTTCTATGCTTTAAAATACAACCTTATATATTTAGTCTTGTAAAAGTTACTAGTGCTGCTATAAATAAAGCACTCTCTTTATTCACTTATTTATATATAAAGTTACACTGTTACATTAGTACAAGAAAAACACATTTAAACATTTAAAGTCTTTTCTCCTTCCGTTTCTAACTAGGAGTCCTTTTTACCAGTCCCAGATGACAGACAAGTATAATAGCACTGTTCACCAGTTGTACCCGTGATTACAATAAGCATGTACTCTTAACTCGCTGTCAACAGAAGTGCTCTCATGTCGCCCCCTGGAACTCAACTCTCGGCTACACAGCGACGTCCCTCGCGACGTGTCTCCGCGCCAGGCCACGTCAAGCTGCGTCCTCTCGTCATGGCGTCACCCAGAGCTCTGCTTAGCCCCAAGTCTCAACTGAGGTCCGTACCCTATTCTGGCCTCAAGGGTTGCCGATGTTCACTAGCAGGTCACATGGTTGCAAGGTGGGTGATGGCCTCACCCACTCATCCACCGCCCTCATCCACACGTCACCCGCGTGTCATCCACCGTAGAGGCAGTAGCAGAACGCCGCATCAGCTTGCATTCCCATGGCGCAAAGCTCCATAGTCAGCATGTACTCTCACGGCCTGAACTGCATAGTCAGCGCTTGTCTGTACAAACATCTAACCAACACCACCATCACTCCTCTCTCTCTCTCTCTCTCTCCTCCTTCCATTTACTCTACTTTATTCCTCAACCTCCCTTCCTTATTCCACCTCCCTGTACTTATTGTCCACAGCAATACATAGAGTCAACATCGAATTCCCTACTCTTTCTCTTCTGTCCGTGTTTCACTCTGAACTCACATCCAGCAGGTGTACTCGCCTCCACACCTGTAACAGCTGCGTGTCTGCTTGCATCTGCCTGAGGGGATGCTTGTCGGCTTCCCGACACATAGCGGGTTGGCAGTGATACTTAGGCTATGTGCGAATATGAAATCAACTCCCAAAATTATGGAAATGGCTGAGGGTAAGTCCGTCACTACCGCAAATTCCTGATCATATTTTCTATCACCTAATTCTACCTGGAAATTCACCAATCCCAATATGTCCATTGCATCACTGGTTGCGGACACCAGCCCACCACCTCGATAAGGTCGGAGATCAGTATCAGGCCCTGATGCAATTTCATTGGTCCGTCGGCTAATCAAAGATTTACAAGCTCCTGTATCCAGAAGTATCTCACTATGTAAATTCCCACACATACCTTTTACCACCGCCAACTTCGCTACTTCATCACTCGTTGTGGCAATGACTAAGTTCCCCAACCCGATTCGTCCGGCTTTTTTTTCTTCCTCGGGTGACTTAGTCCTTTTCCAATTACACTGATCTGTACTATGCGTAGTACTCTGACATTCCCTGCATCTAGCTACTGGCTGTCCAGGATTATCTAAACGGACCGCACAGTGCTCAGCTCGATGTCCCGTCATGGAGCAACGAAAATATTTTATCCTTTTCCTCTGCTCCTGTGATAAATTATCATATTTCCCCCGTTGGAGGGGCCTGTCTGCACGACACCGTTTGGCGAAGTGCCCTGGCTTCCCACACCTACGGCAATCATTACTGTCACGGGAACTGGCACCGCGTGAACCTGGATGAGTGTCTGTGCCACCACTCGCACTCGTACGATTTCTCGCCCCAGTGTTCGGCTGAACCTTAGGCCTAGGCGACGCACTAACACTGCCTGCACTCGGGTTCACACTAGCAATCGTTCCCTGTCTTTTTTCTTTCAATACATTTTCTTCTGACAGAGGCGAATTTGTCTTCTCTACCCACTTGACTCCTTCCTTCGCTAACTCTACTGGGTTACGGTACCTGCTCTGGGGAATATGTGCAACATACATACTGCTTAGGAAACATGTCCAAAAAATTATTAACAGTGATAAGATCCACTGATTCCCGGAAGGTTTCACGTAATGTAACAATCCTATCCCCCAGACTCTGTAACCTGTAGGAGTAGTGAAGTGGAATTTCCCCGGGGTTCTGCTTCGCCGTAACTCCCGGTGTAACGTTTCTAAACTTTCCTCAGTATAGTACTGTTGCCGCACACGATCTTTGAACGTATCCCAGTCCTCACAAGAGTCCCGGATTAAAATCTCCATAATCTCTTGCGCAGGACCGAGTGAAAATGTCCTAGCCACCTCCAATCTCCCTTTCGTAGTCCACTTCGTATCATCATTGGTCCTCATCTCTATGTCATTTAGCCAGATCATAACATCTGGCTCCAATCGTTTTCCTGGATAGTCCGTTGAGGAGCGAAATTTTGAACTACAAAAATATTTCATGGCCCCAATTGTTGTATGGGATTCTTACTATTATCTGAGATGGCCTGTGACAATTGCTGCGATAATTGTGCAATATCTCCCCCAGTAGTACTCGAAGGGTTAGGATCAACAGATGTTGTAGTCATTTTGTCAGAGTCTTCTGTGTCAGGATCGTCAGAAACAAAGCCAAAACCGACAGAAACAGAGTCAGAATCGTCTGAATCAAGTAATTCCTCAACTGGGTTTGGATCGCCCTTCCAATCAAAATCACTCATTAGCAGAACAAATTAAAAATGAAATATATTCACTATTCACTATTTCTTCCTTCCAGTTCCCTTAAGTTGTTTCCTTTAATTATTCAGAATTGGGAATAACAATTAATATAAGTATATCCCCACCGCTGCTACCAGAGGTCGCAGCGCTGCTATCCCACCGCTGCCACCAGATGTCGCACCGCTGCCTAGGTGCCAAAATGATATTTATCTCGTGAATATTATCCTCCCGTATTTAATACTGTGGTAGCGTGAATCATTCAGACACTGGCAACGTGCGACTTGAGTCTTCACTATACATCACTATACACATGTACTTAGAACTGGGAACTGGAAGAAGTGAAAAAAATGATATGGCTTTTCTAGGCTTTAATTACAAAAAGTATTCACAAGTTATATACAAACAAAAATCATGAGGTGTTTTCCCACCTCACTTCACTTCATATAAAGTTCTGTGCTAGAAACCGCACTAAGACATCTACACTCAGTTCACTTTATTACTAACACTATATTAATTAATCAAAGCCCTTATAAAAGTTCTATGCTTTAAAATAAACCTTATATATTTAGTCTTGTAAAAGTTACTAGTGCTGTTATAAATAAAGCACTTTCTTTATTCACTTATATATATAAAGTTAGACTGTTACATTAGTACAAGAAAAACACATTTAAACATTTAAAGTCTTTTCTTCTTCCGTTTCTAACTAGGAGTCCTTTTTACCAGTCCCAGATGACAGACAAATATAATAGCACTGTTCACAAGTTGTACCCGCAATTACAACAAGCTTGTACTTTTAACTCACTGTTAACAGAAGTGCTTTCATGTCGCCCCCTGGAACTTTACTCTCGGCTACACAGTGACGTCCCCCGTGACGTGTCTCCGCCCCAGTCAAGCTGCGTCCTCCCGTCACGGCGTCACCCAGAGCTCTGCTAAGCCCCAAGTCTCAACTGAGGTCCGTACCCTATTCTGGCCTCAAGGGTTGCCGATGCTCACCAGCAGGTCACATGGTTGTGAGGTGGGTGATGGCCTCACCCACTCATCCACCGCCCTCATCCACACGTCACCCGCGTGTCATCCACCGTAGAGGCCCTAGCAGATTGCTGTGTCAGCTTGCGTTCCCACGGCGCAAAACTCCATAGTCAGCATGAGCTCTCACGGCCTGAACTGCATAGTCAGCACTTGTCTGTATAAACAACTAACCAACACCACCATCATTCCTCTCTCTCTCTCTCTCCTCCTTCCATTTACTCTACTTTATCCCTCAACCTCCCTTCCTTACTCCACCTCCCTATTTATTGTCCACAGCTATACATAGAGTCAACATCAAATTCCCTACTCTTTCTCTTCTGTCTGTGTTTCACTCTAAACTCACATCCAGCAGGTGTACTCGTCTCCACACCTGTAACAGCTGTGTGTCTGCTTGCATCTGCCTGAGGGGATGCTTGTCGGCTTCCCGACACTGTGTAGGGATTTCCATGTGCATTCCTAGATTGTGCTGGAATTACCATGTGCATTCCTAGACTGTGTGGGATTTCCAGGTGCATTCCTAAATTGGGATTTCCATGTTTTTTTTATGCAAGGAAGAAGGAACTAAAGGGCAGGAGCCCACAAAGTGTTCCTCCCAAGAAAAAAACAAAAAACAATACAAAAGAGAGACAAATTCAAGGTCCGATCATTTCGAGATGACTGGACGCACTGCTTTTGAAAGACTGAAGATCATAGGAAGCAGGAAATACAGACAGAGAGAGACAGTTCCAGACTTGACCTGTTGCGTAAATGAAGGACTGGGAGTAACGGTTAACTCTTGCATTAGAGAGTTTGGTAGAAAAGGGATGAGAGTTTGTTGCTAGACGGGTGCTACGCGACAGTCGTAGAGGTGGAGGGATGCAAGCAGACAGTTCCGAGGAGCAGTGACCACTGAAGTAGCGACAGAAAGAGATAAAGATGCAACAGTGTAGCGAAAAGACAGAGGCTAAAGGGAGCCAGTAAGAGGAGGAGAGTTAATGAAATGAAGTCTTTGACTCCACGCGATTGAGAAGAGTTGTATGTGGGAAGCCTCGCCACACTTGAGAGTTGTACTCTACACTCGGGCGAATAAAAGCCGTGTATAAAGTCAACAACTATGCAGGGGTGAGAAAGATGCAGAGTCGGCTTAGCACACATAATCTCTTGGAAGCAGATTTTACAAGAGATGTAATATGATCTTTCAAACTTAAGTCCCGATTGAATGAAACCCCAAGAATGTTCAAGGATAATGCAGGATTGAGCTGAATATTATTAAACATTAGTGGGTACTCCTGTTGAAGGTATTGCATTTATAGGTTGTGGGATTTCCATGTGCATTCCTAGACTGTGTGGAATTGCCATGTGCATTCCTAGACTGTGTGGGATTTCCATGTGCATTCCTAGACTGTGGGATTTCCATGTGCATTCCTAGACTGTGTGGGATTTCCATGTGCATTCCTAGACTGTGTGGGATTTCCATGTGCATTCCTAGATTGTGTGGGATTTCCATGTGCATTCCTAGACTGTGGGATTTCAGGTCTAACAATGAATGATACAAGGGTTCGAGACTTCCCATGATGCAACTTCCCATCTAAATTTTCAAGATAAATCCTTTCACCAAAATCTCATGACAAAACTCCCCATCTCTGCTCTTGGATTATGCGAGATATTTTGGGGCAAGCGATGAGCGATAAGAAGGTGCGTGGCTACCGGTGGGCGCACGTGTGAGGCGGACTGTAGAGATTTTAAGATAAAAATTCCTTTAAATTCTGACGATAAAATTACTTGTTACTTTGCAGGTGTTGAGACTGCTAGGAAAGACAATGGACTATTACAGCTACTAATACTACTACTATTATTATTGCAGTTATGACTACTACTACTACTACTACTACTTTTATTGCCATTATGATTACTATCACTACTGCTACTACTAAACTGCTGCTGCTGCTGCTACTCCTGCTGCTTCTGCTACTACTACTACTACTTGGCAGGTGGTGTCAGGGCTGCTAGGACAGGCTATGGACGATAAGAGGGTGCGAGACTACCCGTGGGCGCGTGTGTGGCTAATATTCTGGTGGGTGGCTGTGGATATCTTAGCAGCGGCCTACATGAGCAACCTTATGTCCGTGCTTACCGTGCCGGTTTACCCCCACCGCATACAGACACTCCAAGAACTGGCTGACTCGAAGATCATGTAAGCGAGTATCCTTATCTTGCACGTAGCCTTTCTTATCTAGCACGTAGCCTCTTTAATCGAGCAAGTGGCTGGTTTTATTTGTTTTATTTCTTTATTGACTTGCTATTCTTCCCTTTCTCACTGCCACACCATGATTTTCAACTTAATGTGACCTAGTATTTACCGTACTCTTATTTTGTATTAAGTGTTGATATGTCTGGCCAAGTGGAGAGAATGAAGACTAACGAAGAGTGTGTGTGAGTGAGATGGAGAGGGGGAGTGGGAGGGGGAGGCCAAGTATGAGATGAAAGGATGGAGTGGGGAGGTATATGAGAGAAGAGGGTGTGAGCTGGAAGCAGGGCAGTGAAAAGCGAAGTGGAGGAGATTTGTTTGTGGCCACCCCTTACGGGATTAAGGCGTCTGGCAATAGATAGATAGATGTTTGACTGCAATTAAGAGGACAGTTTTCTCTCTCATAAATGGGTAGGGGACAATTTGGAGTTTGTGCGTGTGTGTGTGTGTGTGTTAGAGAGAGAGAGAGGGAGAGAGAGAGAGAGAGAGAGAGAGAGAGAGAGAGAGAGAGAGAGAGAGAAGGTGCGTGTGTGTGTGTGAAATTTTAATAAATAAGATAACTTGGCCAAATATTACCAGTTAAGGAAGCATTGTTTCTCAGGTCTATTTCTACATTTTAAAAATTTAGCTTTACAAAAAATCAATTACACACCAAAAAATTGTTACGATATTTGTTAGAAAAAGAAATGGGCTCTGTTGATATCTAATTTTGTATAGAGATTTTTTTATTTGTCAATTTATTTATTTATTTATTTATTCCTCTTCCTGGTTAGACCGAGCATGATGGATTACGGCTCTTTTGTTCCGGCAGCCCTTAATGCCTCCAAAAATCCAGTCTATTCCACTCTGGGCCACAGGATGGAGTTGGATCCTGTCATATACCCCCCCGATCCTTATGGTTTCCTCTTGAGAAAGGTGATGAAGGGCACCCACGCCATTATCGTCTCAATTGATTACCTCCTCTATACTCAACACAGAAAGGGGCTCACGCAGTCTACCTACATAATGGATGAATCGGTAGGTTCTATTTACTTTTCCAGCTTAGAAATTATTGTAGGTAAGAATGGAATATTGGACCGTAATCTCATCGGTTAAGGAAGCTCCATAACACCTTCTCCTAAGTTATTTATTTAGCTGATTACTTACTATCCTCTTCTGTGTCCATTAAATCATTAAAATATCTGCATGCTTTGCGTAAATAACATACAAAAGGATATTAACCAAACATACAAGAGGATATTAACCAGACATACGAGTATTCAAAAATAAATCGCTAAGGAAGGGGTGTTAGAGATCTTCCTTAGCCGTTACATAAAGTGATGTCGGTGCAGTATGAAAGCGTATTTCAAGAAGACGATAAATAGACACTAAAGCCTGTATCCTCGTCAGGTAAGGAAGCTCAAGAACACTTTTTTCATAGCGATTTATTTTTAGGATATTACTTGTTAGCATTCTTTTGTGCGTCATTTATGCAGAGTATGGCGATGTTGGAAGGATTTATATAACACCGAATTGGACAGTAAGGTGTAAGAAGCAAACTAAAACGCTCAGTAAAATGTGTTAGGGAGATACCTTAACCAGCGAGATACAAGATTAAATTAAACAAGTAGTGCAGTTGATCAGAAATTTCAACTCCACACTTCGCCCGAGAAAATACAACACAGACGATGATCACTGAAAATTCCAAATGTTACTCTCCCACGATGATAAAACTGGATTCTTAAATTTGCTATATATAAGGCTTCTTCGACATAATTATAATCTGGTGTATGGATTATTATTTTTTTTTAATTAATTTGGTTTTCCTTTCTTTGCTCTGTTGGTAAGGAAAGAGAACGTACTGTTAACAAATGCACTTTCAAATGATAATGGATGATAACGGATTAATCATTTCGCAACATCATGAATTATAGTGATCAGTTTGGATATTGTAGGCCTTATCCAGTGCTATATATATTTCATTCTTTATCGATTTTATATTAGATCAGGTTAGAATGTAGAGAGTATATCGTATATTAAAAACTGTGAGTATATTTCGTGTACTTCTGAAGCCAGGGGGTATATCGTGTAACCACTCGGGATAGATGGTGTAATTCAAAAAACACATTTCAATTAACAGTATTTCGTTATGGTATTAAAGCCTCTTGTTTAAAACTGGTGGTAGGTTGTGGTGACTATCATCCACTCACTTGATGTAGTGCTGCCTGCTTCTTCCTTCATCTTTATCATACTTTTTCTGCTTTCCTTCCTCTCATGCCTTTTCTTCCATCTTTTCTGTCACTTTTTACTACTCTTTTTCCCTCTTCAGGTGGCTTTACGTTTAGTGACAAGCGTAATGGTTTCCTGGAAGCTAACTCAAAGGCAAACGGCCACCCCTTACGAGATTGTGGCTTCTGGCTATAGATAGATATATAAATAGATATGTACCATTCCCCTTATATGTGTATGTATTATGCCATTATGTATATGTGTATATGCCTCCCTCACTGTATACCCCCCCACTATATGCTCCCCCCCCCCGCACTGTATCCAGAATTGCAGCGTAAGCAGCGTTTCCCAGGCTAGCCAGACAACCACATCCATATGTCTCTCAGTAGAGGGCTAACATCCAGACAGGCAGAGGGCATGGACGTGGCAGATATGCAGAGAGTAAACGGCAGACGCTGGAGAGGGCCACCGGCAGATGAACAGGTGTCTGAACAGGTGTCGGAACAGAGAAGACAGGCGCGGAGGGCGGCGGCGTCGATGTCACGGCCTGTGTGGGGTTGTGGTCGATGTAGAGAACGGCACTGGTCAGGGGATTTGGACACCTGTAGGCAGAGCTGGTATTACGCCACGAGAGTGAGGGCGAGGCTGTGAGAGGTGGAGCAGCAAGGAGGTGTTTTTTTTTTTTTTTTGGCACTAAAACACTGTAGGAGGCGTTCAGAAACGATGGTTCGAATACCGCTGTCATCAAAGTCCAACACACTATGTTACAGAAGATTACAACCCACCTAAATTAAGTAACTTACACTCTGAACAACTTCACCGACATCTTAAAACAACACCTCTCCAATCTCAACGTTATTTCTCAGTTCTTTTATCTCAAACTCAACATGGATAATCTCCAACTAGCCATTGACTCTACTCTCTCAGGTCACTACCTTGGTTCGTATCCTAGTCAATGCTATTAATGGACGTGTCAATGCAGACTTAGTACCTATCTCAGCTCTCCGCTCTGTATTAGAATGGGCTCACTCTACTTTCGGTTCATCCCCAGTACTCCCCTACTCCTCTCTCGAATATTACTATCCAGTTCTCGAGGCCACTCTTCTCACCACATACGTCGTCGTCCATATCCCTCTCCGTTCTGACATCACCTTCAACCTTTTCCACATCATTCCGTTCCCCTTCCGATACAACAACTCCTAATTGCAAGTCTCTGTTCCTTCAGAATATTTCCTCCTATCCCATGACCATCTTTCAGTTGCTTTCCTTTCTACCACCGACCTCCAGCAGTGTTCCTCCCTCACCTCTCCCTCCCGTCTCTGTGCTGCCCACCTTTTCGCTATCTTCCCCAGCAGCGCTCCACCCTGTGAGTCTGCATTAGTTCGTAACCATTCCATATACTCGGCCTGTTCCTTTGTTCCAGCTCCTGTACTCCCAGTCCACCATGCTCACCTCAACCACGTCCTGTACTTCTTCTTCACTGTTCCCATCTCTGTCACCATCATGTGTCCTGGTACTTCGGTCCGCTCCGTGCCTGCTAGCGGTCTCTACAAAGCACCGGACTATTGTACTGTCAAATCAGAGTCAGTCATTACTCACGCCATTCGCTATCACCAATCAGTCCGTAAACACTCCTATGACATCTTCCAACCAACTGACATGCCTTCCAACCTGCCATCTACTAACATTACCGTTATCTTCCCCAACATGCATATGCTAACATTCCTCAACGACAGTGACTTCATTATGGATCGATTTTCTATGGCCCTCAGCCGTTCATGTGTTCATCCAACCGTTGTGTTTCCCCCTGTGGTCATCTCTTTCATAGGTTTTCTCCTCGTCCTCTGTGCAGTGCACTGTTGTGTCTGGAAAATGGAATGCAGACTATGGGAAATCAGACTTGCTACTGGCATAGTACGCCCTCCCCAGGATTAAGTGCCCTCCCATTCAGTGACTACCTATGCCGCCTGATACGTTGCATAAACTGTGGACTGACAAAGTACCACCAGCAAATGTTGACATATCTCTGATACAGTACTGTGTGCCAAATAGAAACTAACATAGAAACAAAAAACAAAAAGAAAAAAAATGAAAGACGTGTACCCTATTTCACGAGTGTTATCTACAGTACTTATATAGTTATCTGAACATGCGTGACCGTATACTCCATTTACTCCTTGTATCATATATCAGCTTGACTCTATGTGTATCTTCTATCAACATACCTCCCCTTTGTAACAATGTATATCGCTGGTTTCCATCCCCTTGACATGGCCATGTCCTCCCTCCGACCCCTGTATCATACTACCTCCCTACCATCCCCTGTATCATAATCCCTCCCTCCTTCCCCTGTATCATACTCCCTACTTGTACAAATCTCTCGCTCATATGAACCACCCCATTATGCCTCCTCTCTAGTGTCAGGAGACACCATCTCAACCCCCCGGGGGAGTATTGTACCATTCCCCTTATATGTGTATGTATTATGCCATTATGTATATGTATATATGCCTCCCTCACTGTATACCCCCCCACTATATCCCCCCCCCCACTGTATCCAGAATTGCAGCGTAAGCAGCGTTTCCCAGGATAGCCAGACAACCACTTCCATATGTCTCTCAGTAGAGGGCTAACATCTAGACAGGCAGCATCTTATCTCTGTGCTACACAATTAAAGGCCGTAAATAGCTACTCCAGGACTTTCCTTCAACCATCAAGAGAGGGGTGTTACAGATAGATTTCAAACTGTATTACCAGTTTTGATAACATCAAACATTCCCATAACATTTAGTAAGAAACTGCTGAAGATTATTTTTAAAAGTGTCATCCCTGTGTTCAAATTTTAAAGTCGAACAAATTAAAGATAGATTTTTTTCACACATCCGAAAATCAAATATAGGTGTACAAGAATGTTACATTATTGGCTGTTCTGTACACATAAATAGACCCAAATTTTATCACGCTTTCTCACAGCTCCATAAAGCTTGATTATTTCTTGTGTTGGTATTTTACAGACCCGTATTGTTATTTAAGGGAAATTGGAATGCAGAGTTGAATTTTTATCACCATAGCTACGCGTAGGACTTCCATCCATCCATCAGTCCATCCAACCATCCATCCATCCAACCATCCATCCATCTATCCGTCCATTCATCCATCCATCTATCTATCCCTTTGTCTACCAACTAATCAACTTATATGCCTTCCTACCTACCTTCCTACGTACTTAACTACCTACCTACCTTCCTACGTACTTAATTGGCTGCATACCTACCTACCTACCTTCCTACATACTTAACTACCTACCTACCTTCGTACGTACTTAACTGCCTACCTACCTTCGTACGCACTTAACTGGCTACATACCTACCTATCTACCTTCCTACATACTTAACTACCTACCTACCTTCCTACGAACTTAACTGCCTACCTACGAGTAGCTACCTTCCTTCCTACATACTTAACTACCCACATATTTTGCTATGTACTTAACTGACTACCTACGAGTACCTACCTTCCATTCCTACCTACATACTTACCTGCTTACAAACCTACCTACCTGCATACCTGTCTACCTACCTACGTGCCTACCTATCTGCTTAGCCTCTTACATACTTATCTACATTCCCACATAACCTGTCTACCTACTTTCCTACCTACTTACCTACCTACATACTTACTTACCTACCTACCTACATACCTACCTTCTTACTTACCTACCTACCTACCTAACCTAACTTAACCTAACCTAACCTAATCCAACCCAACTCACACCTACTGAATCAGTGCATGTGCCTGCCTTCCTACCTACCTACCTACCAACTTGCCTACCTACCTACCTACAACTTTCCTCTCTCTACAGCTCTACAAGGACTACATGACGTGGTTCCTGCCCCGCAACACCCCCTACACTAGTCTCATCTCAGACCGTCTCAAGCGAATCGTCGAAACTGGAATTCTGGGCAAGATATACAAAACTCACTCGGAAATATTCACCGTTAGGAGGACCAGGGTAAGCTGGTTTTTACTCCGCTTATGTAGGGTGATGTGTATATTGTGCTGGCTCAGTTTTGTGCTCCTGGGACGGCTCAAGTGGTGTAGGAAAAGATTTATTGCATGATTCGTGAAATTACAGGTTAGTTATTTAGTCAGTGAACATATAAAAGGGGGAGATGGAAGGAGAGAATTTAAGAATACAAATGAAAAGGATTATGAGAAGAACTGATCCAAATTCAACCTGCAATCAATAATGTCAACCACTGTTCATTGCGATAAATCCCTTCATATTCTTTTCGCAACCAATGACTGATTTTATTTAGGTGTTTGGGAACTGTATAGTAAAGAAAAAAAATTGGCAGGATTCTATCTTCAAAATTATAACTTTCCACTTACAGAATATATATATAGGTGGTTGATTTTCTTCAAGATTCGCTTTTATTAACGTGATTGCAAGTTCGGCGTTATATTGTATAACTTTCTTGCAATGCTGTCTTGTCTGATAGCTAGTTTTGCTTGTCTGATGGTTCGTTTGGCTTGTCTGATGCCCCGTTTTGCTTGTCTGATAACTCGTTTTGCTTTTCTGATGGCTCGTTTTGCTCGTCCCTGAACCCTAGCGATGATGTCTCCGTAGACGGCCATATCCTCGGCTCTCGTGGTGTTGTCTGTGTTGTAGTTGTTTTACTTCGGATTCCGGAACTTATAACTAAGATTAACTTTCTGCAGAAGGGAAGAGAGACCTGGGAAGACTCTTGCATTTTTCCTGTTTTCTTTAGACCAAAACACACACACACACACACACACACACACACACACACACAAACTGCCTTCAGTCTAATCATAAGCGACACCTACAAAAAGTATCTTAGATCTCAGGTCCTTATTCGTTCTGGAAAAAACAAAATCTTACGGCCAAATAATTAAACCTGAAATCCGGAAGTAAGATGAAGAACCGCCCCCCCCCCCCTTTTTTTTTTTGATGGGTGATGATACTGGAGCATATCTGGCCTTCCTGTATGGTTGCTGACTGCGTTTTGTAATATGGGATGCAGACTAACCATACCTAATAATCACGGGCGTTACTTAGAATGACCTTCAGTACTAAGGGGTTTGCATTCCACTTTGCGACTTATGGAAGCATATGGCCATTTATTGCAAATTAACTGTTTTTTTTTTTTATGTACAGAAGGAGGAACCTAGGACTAGAAGCCTGCAAACTGTTCCCTCTAAGAAAAAACAAAAGCAAGACAATAGAGAGGCAAATTCATGGTCCGTTCATTTCAAGATGCCTGGACACACTGCGTTTAAAAGACTGGAGGTCATAGGCAGTAGCAAATACGGACAGAGTCTGATAGTACCAGAGCTGACCTGTTGCATACATGAAGGACTGGGAGTAACGGTTAACTCTTGCATTAGAGAGTTAGACAGAATATAGACGAGAGTTTGCTGATAGACGGGTGCTACGTGCCCGCCTTGGTGGTGGAGGGTAATGTGCGTCATGTATGCTGTTCACATTTTAATATCATATTCTGCACTGTTCATCAGTGGATATTACTGTAAAAAGTGCAGAATAAATCGGTAAGGAAGAGGTATTAAGGAGTCTCCAATGTCTCGTTTTTCCTCCTACAGGCTCGAGGTACCGGAGTGCTTAGCCTAGACCATCTACAGGGCGCCTTTATAGCACTGGGCCTGGGTGCCGGTGCTGCTGGTGCTGGGTTGGTGCTGGAGTGCTATGGTAAGGCCAGATCACCGCTGCCACATCTCCGCCATAAGATCAGATGGTGAACAAATAACAGGATGAACAATAACACAT
>JAGKTI010005207.1:0-13750 GCA_018397915.1 Birgus latro | reverse complement strand
CAGGATCTTGGCTGAGCCAAACTCCTAGCTAGCACAACGGATTTAAGGATTAATGCCAAAAGCTGGCCTAAGTACCAGTCGTGATTTAATATAAAGAGTTGTGCTAACGTGGAGTAGCAAAACTGTATTAAATATGTGGGAAAATTAAACACCACTGTTACATTTAACAAACCTCAAAAAAATGAACTGTAAATTTACTGAATACAAGAAAATAAATTTACGTTACATGACTGCAATTCAGATCAATAAAGGGAAATGCACTCACTCAAACACTCAGACAAACAGCTAAATATCTCAAAAACTTAAGCCTAGGAAAACAAAAGGAAATACTAATCGGTATAGATGAGACCGAGCTGCTGCAACGATCATCAACAGGTGGGAGCTTTCAGGATACACGCCATTACAAGCTGAGATCTGAAATCGCTAAGAAAGTGATCACTCTAGGCTTTCGCAAGGCGTACCGCAACGTACAGTGTCTACAGTCAGACTAACTCTGTTTCCGAGTGTCCGACGTGAAGAGTGTGAGAGAGGGGCATGGCCGATTAACGGCCAGGAGGCGGAAGCGATAATTCAGAAATTATCGCTCAGAGGAATGCACTGTCTGCACATAAAAATAATCACTTGTGAAAGAATGATGAAAGTTTTGACAACTTGTTGTGAATATTAGTAAGCGAGCGGACGGTTTGAGAGAACGAGCGAAACATCGTACATTTCATAATAATTCGTTCCTCCCGCAAAATCACTCGGTCACAATTTACGTTGCATAATTTTACGATGTAGAAAATTCGTGACACCAACAAGGTCCAAGCTTCCCTTCCATACGTTAGAGTTGGTATCACAATACTGTCATGTGGCAGCTTTTTCATATCTGTGCTCACTTCCCTGTTTCTTATCACTGTTTTCAAGAAACCAGCAACCTTTCTTCCTTGTTGCACCCCTTCAATCACTTCACCCTCTAAACTTCCCAAGTACTTAAACGCACTCACATTCTCCATTTCCTCTTCATCCAGCCTCAATATACATTCACTGACTTCACTTCTCTCCAAAACCATAATTTTGCTCTTCCCCACAATTACTTTTAGATTCCGTTACACATTCTCCCAAACTCATCCACCAAGCCTTGCAGCTCCCCTTCGTCTTCACTTAACAAAACAGTATCATCTGCAAACAACACTGCAGAGAGTTTCTAAACACAGCCCTCTCTCATTAGGGCTGCTACAACATCCACTGCCCTACCTTGTAACTCTTTTATAACCCCAACCATACACAGACGGAGTAACCATGGACACATGACGCATCCTCGTTTCAGTACAACCGTCACACGTACTGCAGCCTTAGCAACCTCATGCATACTCTTCACCGCCTTCAACAACTTCCCATCTTTTTTTTTCTTTTTTTTAATGCAAGGAAGAGGAAACCAAAGGCCACAGGCCTGCATCCTGTTCCTTCCAAGAAAAAGCAAAAACAATACAAAAGAGAGCCAAATTCAAGATCCGATCATTTCGAGATGCCAGGACACACTGCGTTTGAAAGACTGGAGATCGTAGGAAGTAGGAAATACAGACAGAGGAAGGCAGTTCCAGAGTCGACCAGTTTCATAAATGAAGGACTGGGAGTAACGGTTAACTCTTGCATTAGAGAGTTGGACAGAAAAGGGATGAGAGTTTGTTGCTAGACGGGTACTACGTGCCCGTCGTAGAGGTGGAGGGATGCAAGCAGACAGTTCAGAGGAACAGTGACCGTTGAAGTAGCGGTAGAAGAGAGATAAAGATGCAACAGTGCAGCGAAGAGACAAAGGTTGAAGGGAATCAGTAAGAGGAGGGGAGTTAATGAGACGAAAAGCCTTTGACTCCACCCTATTCAGAAAAGCTGCATGTGGGGAGCCTCCCGTGTACAAGGTAGGTCAACAACTGTGCAAGGGTAAAGAAAGTTCAGAATCGGCTTAGCACACCTAATCTCTTTGAAGCAGATTTCACAAGAGATATAATATGTTCTTTCCAAGACAAATCCCGAGAGAATGAAACCCCAACCATATTCAAGGATGATGCAGGACAGAACTGGACATTATTAAACATTAGTGGGTAATCCTGAGAAAGATTTTGTTGGGTTGATAAGTGTAAGAACTGAGTTTTTGATGCAGTAAAAATAACAAGATTATATTTACCCCAATCAGAGATACGAGCCAAGTCAGACATTAGGTGTGCCATAGCCTCATCCCTTGCTTGTTGAGGTAACTACTGAGATGGACGTTGCGGAAATCGAATGGAAAGGTGAAGGGTGGAATCATCAGCATATGAGTGGATAGGGTTAGATGTACAGCTTAGAAGGTCATTGATGAATAAAAGGAAGAGAGTTGGTGATAGGACAGAGCCCTGAGGAACACCACTGTTGATAGGTCTAGGAGAAGAATGATGGCCGTCTACAACAGCGACTATAGAACGACCAGAAAGGAAGCTAGAGATGAAGGCACAGATAGAAGGATAGAAACCGTAGGAGGGCAGTTTGGAATTAAAGATTTATGCCAGACCCGATCGAAAGCCTTTGAGATGTCAAGTGCAATGGCAAAGCTTTCGCTAAAGTCCCGAAAGGAGGATGACCAGGAGTCTGAAAGGTAGGTGAGAAGATCGCCAGTGGAGCGTCCCTGACGGAATCCATACTGACAATCAGAAAGAAGGTTGTGACAGGAAAGATGCTTTAAAATTTATCTATTAAGAATTGACTTGAAAACTTTTGAGACACAGGATGTTAAAGCAATTGGACGATAGTTGGAGGGTTGGGAATGGTCACCCATCTTTGGGACTGGCTGAATGAGAGCAAACTTCCAGCAAGAAGGAAAGGTACAAGTCCATAGACAAAGGCGAAAGAGTTTACCTAGGCAGGGTGTAAGCACAGAAACACAGTTTCTGAGGACAACAGGAGGGACTCCATCAGGCCCATACGCCTTGTTAGTATTGAGGCCAGTGATGGCAGAAAATACATCAGCTGAAGAAATTTTAATGTCAGTCAAGAGGAAGTCAGAGGGAGGAAGTGATGGAGGAATAGCACACGGGAACATCTAAGGTGGAATTGGAGGAGAAAGTCTGAGCGAAGAGATCTGCTTTATCAGTAGAAGAAATAGCTACAGGGCCATCAGAGTAGAAAAGAGGAGGGAAGGATGATGAGGTAAAGCTGTTATAAAGGTTTTTGGCAAGGTGCCAGAAGGAGCGAGAAGAATTCGAATTGAAGATTTGAGAACATTTAGCACGGATGAAATTATTTTTAGCATAGCGAAGAACAGACTTATCACGATTCCGGGCAGAAATATATAAAAGAAATGATTCATGGGTGGGTTGGCTCCAGTACCTCTTATAGGCCCTCTCCTTGTTGCGGACAGCATTAGATCAGGTGTGATTAAACCATGGGTTTCTTGCATTAGTCAGAGGATATGAGAAAGGAATGTATGCTTCCATGCCCGAGAGAATAACCCCCATAATGCGCAAGGCACACTCAGAAGGCTCCTGGCCATGGAAGCAATAATCACTCCAAGGAAAATCAAAGAAGTACTGCCTGAGGGCCTCCCAATCTGCAGCTCCAAAGCGCCTAAGGTGGCGTTTCTTTGGAGGGTCCATAGGCCGTACCGGAGCGATAGGACAGGTTAAGGTAATAAGGTTATGATCGGAGGAGCCCATATATTCTTAATACTTTCCAGTCCTTGTCTATCCACTCTGTCATATGCTTTCTCCAAATCCATGAAGCCTGCATAGAACTTCTTACCTTCTCTAGAAACTCTTCACTGGAGATCTAAGAATGAATATCTCATCAACACAACCTCTTCCACTACTAAAACCTCGCTGTTCTTCTCCAACTAATTTCTCTGTTATTTCCCTAACTCTGTCAAACAGTATTCTACCATATACTTTTCCTATTATGCTAAGAAGACAAATGCCCCTATGATTACCACACACTTCTTTTTCCCCCGTTCCTTTGTACAGGGGAATAATTATACCTGACTTCCAATCCTCCTGGACTCTACCTTCCTCCCAGGCCAATCTGCACATCTTCCGCATCCATTCTACTACTGTCTCTCACCCATGCTTCAGCATTTCACCACACACGAATTCCTGGGGCTTTCGCCATTTTAACTTTCTTCATTGCTTCCACAGCTTCCATCCTAATGATTTCTTCCTCTCCTCTCACATCCCTCATCTCCCAGGCATTCCAAACCCACTTATACTTGCATTACTTTCATTCTCTATGCTCAAGAATTCCTTAAAGCGTTGTCTCCATCTGCTCACTTTTTCTCCCTTCTCCACTAGTAATCTACCATTTTTATCTTTCACTCCCCAGCTAACTTCTTTGGCACCCTGCCTAACTCTCTTTATCTCTTTCCAGAACACTTTCTTACATTCCCACTACTTTACACTCAAGTTCCAAATTCCTCATCCAATCTCTTCTTACTCTCTCTTACTAATCTTTTCAGCTCTCTCTTCCTCTTCACATGTAACTGTCTCTTCAGTCTCTCAATTTCTTCCACTCCCCGGTTTCTCATCCACTCACTATATGCTTTCTTCTTTTGTGCCACAGCCTCTCTCACCTCTTCAGTCCACCATGCTGTTCACTCCACCCCCTTTCGGCTTCTCTTCACCCCACACACCACCTCACATGCTGCACAGATTTCTTCTGTGAATATCTTGCACACACCTTCCACGTCCCCCATCTTTTCCAGTCTAAATATTCCCAGTCGCTCCTCCACTTCCCTCTTACTGTCGCACCGCTACCCAGGTGTCGTTACGGTATTTCTCGGGAATATATTCTCCCGTATTTAATAGTGAGTGGTAACGTGGTCAAAATCCGCCTCGACACTGGCAACGCGCGACATGGGGGACTTCACTAACATGCCACTACATACATGTACTTAGAACTGGGAACTGGAAGAAGTGAAAAAGTAATATGGCTTTTCTAGGCTTTAATTACAAAATAGTATTTACAAAAATCTACAAATAACTCTGAGGTAATTCCCACCTCATTTCACTTCACGTGCAAATGTGCCAAAAACCCGCACATACACGTCTACTCTTAAGTCACTTGAATACTAACACTATTTTAATAAAGCAAAGCCAGTCTTGTAAAAATCACTAGTGCTGTTATATATATAGCACTCTTTACTCACTCATATATATGAAATCACTGTTACATCAGTATAAGAAAAACACACTTAAACATTTAAAATCTTAACTCCTTCCGTTTCTAACTAGGAGTCCTTACTAGTTCTTAACTCCTTCCGTTTCTAACTAGGAGTCCTTACTAGTTCTTAACTCCTTCCGTTTCTAACTAGGAGTCCTTACTAGTTCCCAGACGACAGACAAATAAATAGCACTGCTAGTCGGTTGTACCCGCGGTCACAAAGCATGTACTTTCACTTACTACCAGTAGTGCTCGCATTGCTGACTCCCTGGAACTTTACGTTGGCTATACAGCGACGTCTCTGCACCAAGCACGCCGGGCTGCCTCCGTTCACAAGGACTCTCCTCCAGGCTCTAGTCTGAACTGAACTCTCTAGCCCTATCTGGCCTCAGAAAGTTGCCGATGTTCGCTAGCGGGTCATGTGGTGTGTGGTGGGTGATGACTTCACCCACTCACCCAACGCCGTCACCCACATCTCACCCGCTTCATCCACCGTAGAGGCCCTATCAGACTAGCTGCGTCAGCTCGGTTCCCACACCGCAATATCCCGTAGTCAGCTCACGCTCTCACGGTCTGAACTGCCTAGCCAACACTTTTCCTGTGTAAACAACTTGACCAACACCATCATTACTCCTTCTCTCTATCTCTCCCTCCTCCTTCCTCCATTTATTTCTTCCTCTCAACCTCTCTTCCTTATTCCATCTCCCAATTGCCCACAGCTGTACACAGAATCCATCGAACCCCTACTCTTTCCCCCCTGTCCGCGTTTCATCCTAAACTCACATCCGGCAGGCGGTGTCACCTGCACACCTGTAACAGCTGTGAGTCTTACATCTGCCCGAGGGGATGCATGTTGGCTTCCCGACATTACACTCTTGTAAATTATCCACTCTCCTTGTATGTACTACTTCCTCCTGTCCTTCCCATCTTCTATTTCTCCATTTTATTTGGGCTTTTAGTGGTGGTCCAAAAGTCCACTCCCCCAAACTCTATATACTCTTGCATCCATTACACACCTTCTCATCCTTTCATCTACACAACCACATAATCAGTCATTGCCTTCCATTCATTCAGTTCATCACTCACCCTTCTCATCATTCGCCACGTATAACTGTGGATTATTATGCGCCTGAAGAGGGTATTAGCTATCACCAACCCCCTCCCGGCACAAATGTCCACTAAAGCACTACCATTCTCATCCATCTCTGCAGGCACACCCCATTCACCAACTATTCCGTCCACTTTCCCATTCCCTACTTTTCCATTCGTATCTCCAGTCAGAAACACTCTTATTCCTTTCAAACTTTTCAATGCATGCTTCCACATTTGTCTAGAACTCTTCTCCCGCTCTGCTTGCACGATCTTGTGTTGGCACATACACGCACACAATCGCCCACATTTGTAGTCTAACTTTCAATCTTACCCACACAGTCCTTGTGCCAACTGATCCATACTGTCTTATATTCTTCCAACTGTTACTCACAACAATACACACTCCTTTTGCCCTCTCATTCTCACCTACTGCCGCGCACATACCCCATGCATACTCCCATTCTCTGACACTCTCACCTCTCCATTTAGTTCAGTTAACCCACATACATCCACGTTTGCACCCTCAAGCACCTAGACAATCTCTCTTTCACCTCATCATTTGCACTAGAGATGTATCGGATGTCCGCATCCGCATCCTCGGAACATCCGCATAATTTTTCACATCCACATCCGCATCCGCAATTCTGATAAATGAAACATCTGCATCCGCATCCGCATTTGTGACGAAATAAATATCCATATCCGCATCCGCACCACACACAAAGAGGATGTGGCGGATATATTTTATACATTACAGAGTACAGACTACAGAGTACAGAGCTTGCAAAGTTGAAGAAAATGAATTAATGCATGTTTACTTAATTATCTACTAAAATGACACCTTGTATTCATTTCCTTTCAAATTTACACAACCTAATGTGTCAAGAGGTTTGCGGAAGGGCAGAAGGAGGGAGAGAATTTTACATAGTGGCTGTATGTATCATGTAAATTTGTAAAAGTATGTATGTATGTACTGTGTAATAGTACTGTAACTATATGTATTATTGCATAAGTATGAAGGGAAGCAGCCTAGCTGGCAAGGAGAGAGAGAGAGAGAGAGAGAGAGAGAGAGAGAGAGAGAGAGAGAGAGAGATTGTGTGTGTGGCTGAGAATGTGTGTGTGACGGTGCATGATGTGTACTTATTTGTGTATGTAAATAATATATACATTCATTATGCATGTCTGTGTAATGTGTATGTAGACCCTACTCCCTCTTGAAGTTCACAAGAAAGATGTCAGTGCTTCGTTCTTAACTATATATTGTATAAAAATAAGACTGAAAAATATGAACTGGCAGCGCTGAGCACTTCTTATGTCACGAGTGTTGTCGTGTTGTGGTGTGTGCCCGGTGGTGTAGCGGGCGTATGAGCAGAGTTGCCGATGAAGCGGATTTTTCACAGCGAAAGTGTAATTACCTAGTGTTTTTAATATTCTAGGGGGATTTTAAAATACATGATGTTCGATGTTCGTCTTACTAGAATAAAACCACCACTATCAAGTTTATTTCTCCGTTACAGTTGCTAAACATCTTGGAAATTTATAATACCGATCCATAAGTTCTAACTGGCATTCTGAACATACTGTAAGTCACCACGCACTGGCCGGAGGCTGCAATGATTGGAAGTTTGCCTCAATACCTGAACACCTGATAGACAGTGTGTCAGTGCTTGAAGTGATATAATAATCAAGTTTACCGACCCTTATTGCCCTGTATGATGAACAATGACGTCAAAAAGCAGTGAAGTGTGGAAATATTTCATGGATAAGCCAAATGACTTAGCCCAGTGTCTATTGTGCAAAAAAGATTATTCACGAAAGGGACGTGGAACTACATCATTGAAAAACCATTTGGAATCAGTGCATAAAGAACAGTTTGAAGAGTTAATAGCAGAAGAGAGAAAGAAGTCGGAGGAGAAACTAAAGAAAGAAAAAACTTCTTTGCAAAAAGCAAAGTCAGATATTAAGCAGAGAAATGTTGCAGAGTATTTTCAGAGTGCAAAATTGTGGGATGCTTCTAGCCCTAAGTCAAAGAAACTGGATAACTGTATAGCAGAAATGTTAGTCGTGGATGATTTACCTTTCAGTCACGTTGAGGACATAGGGTTCATGAGACTGATGGCTGAAGCTGCTCCACTATACAGGATAAAGCAGCGAAATTTTTATTCCTCACTGATATGCAATGATATGTATAAGTCTGTTTTCAGTAAAATAAAAGAACTAATTGATGAAGAGAAGCAGGACAACAAACTTTCCTTCACACCTGATGTGTGGTCGGATACCTCAGCAGGTGTCTCACTGCTGAGTCTAACTGCGCATACCATAAATAAGGAATTTGAAAGAATGAACTTTGTGTTAGGTGCTGAACCACTAGAAGAAGGGCACACAGGAGAATATATTTCTAAAATGTCTGATGATATGTTGATGAAGTGGGACATATCTAGTACAAATGTGCACTGTGTTTTGCGTGATGCTGGAGCAAATATGAAAAGAGCTCTGTTTCTGTCAGGTGTAAATAACCTGGACTGTCCCGTGCATAAAATACAACTGGTTGTTAGAACTGGAATATCATCACATAGTAATACAGACAAGATGATTCAGAAATGTCGCAGCATTGTTACGCACTTTCATCACTCAACAATGGCACAAGATGAACTGAAAAAGATTCAGGACAGGCTGCAAGTACCTAATCTATCTGTTGTCCATGATACACCCACAAGATGGAGTAGCACCTTACACATGCTGAAAAGAACACTGGAAATAAAGGAGTCACTATGTCTGAATGCTGCTACCAACTCCAAAATTAAACAACTCAGCAATACTGAATGGTTAATAATGTCCAAATGTGTACAAGTTCTACAACCTTATGAAGATATCACAAAAAAAAAAAGAGTGACTCCACATCATCAGCTGCTGAAGCGATACCTCATGTGATGTCCTTAAAACACACTCTTCAGCATAGCACATCAGGAGTTTCTGAACTTACTGAAGAAATTCATACCTCAGCTTCAGGCTCTGAAGGTGAACCAGATAAAGAATCAGTGACTGAGTCACAACAAGACAGAGAAGCAACACAGGTAGTAAACATCATGAAACAAGCAATGCGAGCTGATGTTGAGAAAAGATTTTCCTGGGTTGAAAGTGAAGATCTGTACAGAGCTGCAACATATATTGATCCAAGAGACAAGAGTAAATTCTTTTCTTCGTCTCACGTCACTGATCAAGTGAAATCGTCACTTGCCAGAGTATGTGAAGAGCTTACTCAGGTGACCATACCAGAAGGGGAAGTTGAAGAACCAAGAAAAAAATGAAGAAGAGATGACTCGACTAAAACACCTACCACCTGTGGAACATTAGATGAAGCAATGACCTCTATTCTTGCTTCCAGCAGTGATGATGAAACAGAAGAGTCATCTGCAGCAAGGACTGTCATAGAAGATATTGAGAAATATCACAAGGAGAAAAGAATCAGTGGAACAAGTCAAGACAGTTTGCAATGGTGGAAGACAATGAAGAGCGTCTACCCTGATTTGGCGAAGGTCACTTGCCAGTATCTCTCCTGTCCACCAAGCAGCGTCCCTAGTGAGCAGCTGTTCAGTGGTGCTGACTTGATTTATAATACTAAACACAAACGACTTTTGTCAGAAAAGGCAGATAAGCTGCTGTATTTGAAAAGAAACTTGCCTATCTTAAACTTTAAATATTAAATAAGTGCTAAATTATCAGTTGTTCATAGATTTGTAGTTAACCACCTTCAAAAGGGTGGAGGTTGGGGAAAGTGGTTGGTGAGATGCACGACGAGTTGGGTCCCCATCCCGCATCCTGGTAACACATAACATGTGTGGCTGAAACTCGTCATAAAACTTTAAAATTACAAAATGCAGTATTGTGCAACAAAAGCAGCTGCCATCTGGCAATAATTGGTGCTATATAGTGAATTTAGACCAAAATCCTGAACACATCCGCATCCGCATCCGCATCCATGAGGATGTCATAATTTGATATCCGCATCCACATCCGCATCTGCTGTTTAGTAGAAACTGACATCCGCATCCACTTCCGCATCCGCAAAATATGTACATATGACATCCACATACACATCCGCATCCGCGGATCTCTGAATTCTGACATCCAATACATCTCTAAATTCCACCCCTTACATTCCATGTAGCTATCCAAACCAAGTCCTTGGTTCGGTCCTTAGTCGTCACCTTTTGGTCAGTCCTGGTCCGAGGCTTCTTGTTTGCGTTTTTAGTTAGTTATATTCCAGGGAGTGACACTAACCCTCCACCAATCCACTTGTTGTCACATAGGGAACACGTGTTGGTTGGTTATAAAGTTACCACCCAGCATTGTAAATGCTTTCTTGGTTTACAGGAAATCATTTGGCTTGCCACTGAATGTAGAGCTACCCTAAAAACAGAGTATCACTACACAAAGTGGGTGTATGATGGGCACTCCCACTTACCACTATTTATATACAGACTTTAAGTAACATGACAATTCACCCGATGCCAATAATTGATGATTAATGCTATATTCGTGAGTCACGTAGTAAATCTTACCCAGCCAATTACTGGGAAAGGAAGGGGCAAAAAAAAGCAATCCTATAAAATCCATGATCATTTATCCCGCCTCGTCCCCCCGACGTACGATGCACGTCACAACTTTTTTCACACACACTGCGATCCCCTGACATGCATTGTACATCATGCAATTGAAAGACCCGTCGTTTGCACATTTTTCAAGATTCGCTGGTGATTTTTTGTATGCATATGTGGGAGACCTTCCTCTACCCCCAGCCAAGCGGCGACACTGTCTTACCCGATGCAACCCCCCCCCTCGGGGGGTGCGCCATTTTCTCACAGCTCACCTGTTAACAGTGGTCTAGCCAGTAAAGACATGTAGCACCACTGTCTCTCTGATGACGAAATTCAAAGCGAAAGTGATTTCTGATGTGGAAGACAAACATTACATGGCACAAAAGTTAGTAATGAACAGAAGTAATTAGGAGGTAACATCACCAAGGTAAGTGCAGTATGTTGATGTGTTTGGTGAGGAAACAATGCTATATTATTGTGTGAAAAGCAATATACTCTTGTACTACTTATAAATTCGTACCAAAAAAATAAATACCTACGAGGTTGAGTGGTTTTAGTTAAGTTTCCCTCGCATAGGGGGCGTCTTTTATGGAGCACGGCATCATAGAAACCGGTATCCATCTATAGATGGGATCTGGTTTTGAGGATAAGATGGAATAGGGTAGGTCTTTATCGAATCCAAATAAGACAAAGAAGGGAGACTCGCTAATGGATGCATTGATGGAACTATTAATTGAAGCCACTACTTGGGGTATCCATTCATCCCAGGACGCACTATGTCATTCTAGATTCTAAGACATTCCAAAACCTTTTGGTTATGGCGCTCTACGAAACCATTTGAAGCTGGATGATTAGGGACGACATTGCATTTGTTGATGATGTACTGTTTGCAAATTTCATCCAAGAGACTATTGTTAACCTCTATGCCATTACCTGTAACAATTGTACTTTGTGTAGTAAATTACCTGGTCTATGAAGGCACGTGCGACACTCTTCGTGGTCTTATCCGAGATGGGCACCAGTACACAGTAGCGGGAGAAGTGGTTGACTGCTATAAATAAATAATCAGCGCCTAATTCTGTAAGCAGGAGTTTTAAAAGGCCAATGGAGACTTTCCCATGGGCGTGATGGGATTGGGTATTGTAAGAGCGGTGCAGGTAACCCAGTTGATCTTTTGTGGCTGTGACACGAAATACAAGAGTCACAGTGTGCATTAATATCTTGATGCATAGTTGGCCAACAGTATCCGAGACGTGCTTGTCTCAAACATCGATCTCTTCTCGGATGGGATGCGTGAGATGTATCATGAACTATTTGAAGTACTATTGGAAGTAGGGACAAGTTGGTGTTCTTCCCTATTGGGCAAGTCTTTCCCTGTAAGTAATGTTTTCCTGTACAAGATATCATAATTTAGCATGAACTAACCAGTTGGCACTGGCAGAGTAGGTAAGGTCGAGTTATCTCCCGATTCCAGGAAATAAATTACTTTGGACCATACAGGGTACTTGTGCTGATAATTTTGAACAATCTCTGGTGTTAGTGTGGTGTTCTCAGTTTTGTTTGGGTGCACTGATGTGACAGCCGCTGCTGCTTTGTGTGAAAGTGCGTCTACGACTACATTCGATTTTCCTGGTACATACTGAAAAGTTGAATTGAAGTCCTGCATGGTTACCGACCATCTAGCTAGCCTACCTGTGAGGTTTCGTCCTTTGAACAAATCACATAGAGGGGGGTGGTTTGTCTGGATATGCACTGGGTAACCATATATTATATCGCTGAAATGTTTCAAGGACCAGACCGCTGCTAAAGCTTCCAGATCTGTAACACTGTAATTATGTTCAGCAGGACTGAGGGAGCGAGTATCATACGCTGTTACACGCTTCCTTGATGCTTGATCTAGTTGCATCAATACTGCACCAAGTCCTGCGCCTGAGGCATCTGTACATAAAAGAAAGGGTTTTGTATAGTCAGGATATGCTAAAACGTGGGCATTTATAAGGGCTGATTTGAGTGTTTTGAAGGCTTATGACTGATCTTTAGTCCAAACGAAAGGTACATTTTTCTTGAGTAAGTGAGTCAGAGGAGTGGCGATCTGTGCATACCCCTTGATGAATCTGCGATAGTAACCACTCAATCCCAGAAAACTATTTACAGCATCTGTACCGGTGGGTTCTGGGAAATTGATGACCGCCTTAGATTTGTCCTCATTGCTATGAATACCTTCTGCATCTACTCCATGCCCTAGGAAGTTTATTTTCTTCCTTAGGAAGTCACATTTAATGAGGATGATCTTCAGATCAGCTAGTTGAAGGCATTCAAATACTTGTTGAAGCTTAGCAAAATGTTCAGGGACTGATTTACTCACAACAATTATGTCATCTAAATAAGCAAAAAGAGAGTGGCCCATCATGCCACTGAAGATTGAATGGATGAGTCTCATGAATACTGAGGAAGCCTCTTAAAATGAAAATGTCCAGAAGGGGTGTTGAAGGCTGTTGTTATAGGGCGAAATGATTCTACCATTTCTACTTGCCCGTAGCCACTGAGTAGGTCAAGGGATGTAAAGACTACATTGTTTTCACCTAGTGACTCTAGCAAATCTGTCAGGACTGGCAATGGAAAACTATCTAGTACGGTTACAGAATTTACTCTACGGTAGTCCACTACTGGTCTAAATTGTCTACCCTTCTTTGGGACTGAGAAAAGTGGGCTATTCCATGGACTGACAGACGGTTCAATAATGTCCTGATCTAACATTTTTTTTTATTGTCCCATTTGTTTGTTTTCTCAACCTGTGAGGCAATCGATATGATGGTATGTAGATCGCCTGAGTACCCTATACTAGTTCTATGTAATGTTTAACTTAGTCTGTCCTACCCATGGTTTCTCCGGGTAAG
>JAGKTI010005206.1:34017-46313 GCA_018397915.1 Birgus latro | reverse complement strand
GACTAGAGGTGCCAGTATCACTTCTTTTAAGCTATGAGCCTTCCATGGCAAGGCAGAAGGCAAAAGGAGAGCACTGCTCAGCACTAGATGACAGTAAGAATGGCACAACTACCGTCTCCAAAAGCAAGCAGCAGACTGGTGCCACGTGTCCGGTTGGTGCCATTTCTTCCCCTACTATCGCATTTCGGCCTACTTTCATACGTGGTCTCGGCCTGAGTTCGGCTAACTGAAGATTCCGGGTTCTAAAAGTTCGGCTTATGCAAGGTTTACTGTATATGAGAGAGGGAGGTGGGAGTTGGGAGCGTGGTAGTGAAAAGGCAGGGGACAGAGTGACATTGAGGCGATTTGTTTGTGGCCACCCCGTGCGGGATTGAGGCATCTGGCAATAGATAGATAGATAGATTCAGAGATACTTAGTTTAGGTATAAAATGCTGCAATATTTTATTGCTACAGTATTTAATTTTATTTTGTTTTTGTTTTAGTTTCCTAGTTTACTTTTGTTGTTCCATAAGAACTCCAGATTACTTTGTAGTATCAGCCAGTAGTTCATTATTTTATTCTAGATAAAATGGAGATGTTTTTATTTTCATTGTGCAATGAAAGGAGTTTTGTTAATTATTTCTTCAACTTCTTGTTAGATGTTATATACCTTGTGACCACCATTAATAATCAACAATACTCAAGCAACAAACCCCATTACATGATTCTAATTATCACAATGTGTAAATACATAAATATTTATTGCTCGTACAATATTTCGGCTTGTAGTCAGTTTGGCTACTAAAAATTTATTTGCCTCATAAATCTGAAACCTTAGGAGCTAAATGGCTCGTAACCATCGGTAGTTAGGAGGAGCCCTGGCTGACCATGTTACAAGAATAATGGTTTACTCAAGTACTGACTGCATCAATATAAATAAAATACAGTAATAATACTAATACAAATAATCATCATCATCGTCATCCAGGCTTCCTTTCCCACCCTAGGGCAGGGTGAGGAGTAGCAACGTCCAGACAACCCAAGTTTGCCCAATCCATTCACTCATCATTCAAGCCCCCATAATCCTGTCTCTAACTGATATGGAAAAACATTCACCATGTTTTGTAGCTTCACATAAACGTATCCGACAGAGTCAATCCAGATGCTGCCATGTTAAAAAGGGAGGCCAAATCCCTGATCATGCACTGCTCATAACATTCATCCAGCCAGCTCAATCTCTTGTCAGTTCCCTAGCCTCACCAACTTCCATACCTCTCTGTCCCAAACACTCATCCACCATATCCCTCCACCTTCTCCTTGGGGACCTGGAGTGGTGGCATCTTCACCGAGGGTCTACCCCTCAGAGGCTGTCGATGCAGAAGAGGAGGACAGCATGGGGGCCAAACCACCACAATACCCCCCCCC
Source organism: Birgus latro (assembly GCA_018397915.1). Lineage (NCBI taxonomy): Eukaryota > Metazoa > Arthropoda > Malacostraca > Decapoda > Coenobitidae > Birgus > Birgus latro. The sequence continues at coordinate 44,908 of JAGKTI010005206.1, read as the reverse complement.
CACCCGGCCCCTCACGGGGCCCGAGAACCTGGGAGTGGCTTCGGTCGCCCTGGCAAGTATGACACATCACACACAACAACACCGTTTTCTCTACACCGAGAAATAACTCCCCGGCAGTCATTTCTTGACTCATCCTCCTCACCAGGGACACTGAGAGCAATCCAGGACCCCCCATCAAATACACATGTCCAACATGCTCAAAACCTCTCACGTCGAGCCTACAGACATAGGGTTCAGTTCAGTGCAATTCCTGCAAGAACTGGACCCATTACACCTGCGCAACACTTGCATCCACAAAACACTACACAAACACCTGCACCTGCTCCTTCCCTCCACCCACTAACCCCCTCACCAGCCCTACTCGTACTACCCCCACACCTCCCCAGCCTAACCCACCAATCCTTCCCACACCATCCAATCCCCTAACCCCTCCTATCCCACCCCAAACTAATCCACCCCAACCCTTACCTCCATCACAACCCTCTCCTACCCCTTCCCCTCCATGCTGCAGCACCCAACACACACCGCACACATCTATCTTTCTGTATACCTTGGCTGCTTCCCACAAGAAAAGGGAGGTAGCCGAGACACGTCAACACACTACCAATTTACTCATCCACTCATATACATTCATTCACATCTTAGCCCTAAAGGAGAGAAGGGACAGATCCTCACTGCACTACACCGCACGAGGGTCAACTACGCAGTGCAGTCAGTGACATCCACAGCAGGGCCCGACAGCAAAGATGGTTTACCCCTGCCACATCATAATGGATCCAGCCCCTTACCCGTACCTGACCTGATCAGCTGATCAGACAAAATGCAGGAGAATATCCCCTCAGGGCTGCGTCATCATTTATTCATTCACAATTTCTCTCCATTCATTTCTATCACACACAGCCACTCTTCCTTGCTCAACAGACAACCCTCTCACATCCAACGCTCTCTTCACACTGTCCATCCATCCTATTCGTGTTCTTCCTCTCAGCCTTACACCTCTCACATCAGATCTAGTTATCTTTTTCACCAATCGCTCATTATCCATTCTCTCCATATGCCCAAACCATCGCAACACCCTCTGTTCAACTCGATCAGACATCTCCTGAACAATTCCAGTTCTCCTTCGCACTTCATCATTTCTCACTCGAACCATACACGTCACTCCACACATACTCTTCAGACACCTCATCTCCATTACATTCAAACTTTTCCTCTCTGCTACATCCATATTCCATTGTTTCAGCCCCATATAATGCAGTCGGTACCACAACACCCTCATACAGCCTTCTCTTTACATCCATTCTGAGTGAATGACATCTAAACTCTTTTTTCATTCCTCCCACCACCTTTCCAACTTCATTCATTCTAAACTTCACTTCTGCATCTATTCTTCCATCCACAGCAACATGTGACCCTAAACACTTAAAACACTCAACCTCCTCAAGCAACTCACCATTCAAAACTATATTCATCCTCCTATCATCTACCGACCTCGTACACTTCATCACTTTACTCTTATTCTCATTTATTTTCAGTTTCCTCCTTTCACACACCCTTCCAAACTCCTCTACCAACTGTCTCAATCTCTCCTCTGAATCAGCCACCAGAGCAGTATCATCCGCAAACAGCAGCTGCTTCAGATTCCACTCTCTACCATCATTTACCAGACTCAGTCCTCCACCTAACACTCTTGCATTCACCTCCCTTACAACACCATCCATATAAATATTAAACAACCAAGGCGACATCACACATCCCTGCCGCAGCCCCACTCTCACGGGAAACCAATCACTCACAGTATTTCCCACTCTTACACATGCTCTACTATTTACATAAAAACTTTTCACTCCTTTTAGTAACCTGCCATCAAGCCCATTCAATCTTAAAACATTCCACAAAGCCTCCCTATCAATTCTATAAGCCCAAAACACATCCTTACCTTTTGCTAAATACTTTTCACACACCTGTCTCACAGCAAACACCTGATCCACACATCCCCCCCCTTTCCTAAAGCCACACAGCTCATCACCAATCACTCCCTCTGTACCCTCTCTAACTCTCTTAAATTAACACTCTACCATACACCTTACCTACAACACTCAACAGACTTATACCTCTAAAGCTAGTACATTCATACTTATCACCCTTAACTTTATACAATGGGACCACACAAGCACTTGCCCAGTCAATTGGCACCATACCTTGCACAAAGCACACATTCAACAATCTTATTAACCAGTCAACAATAGTCACTCCACCACATTTCAGGCATTCCACAGCACACCCATCCATACCTGCAGCTTTCCCCATTTTCATCTGCTTTACTGCCTCTTGCACTTCCTCCATCGTGATCAAAGATTCATTCAACTCTCCCAACACATCTATTCCTTGCACCCTTCCATCTGCTACAATCTCAGCCTCCTTTTCCTCCTCTACATTTAACAATCTTTCAAAATACTCTGCCCATCTCTTCCTTACTGCATCCATCTCAATTAACATCATTCCATCCTCTGCTTTTACTTGCTGCTCCTTCCCAGACTCTCCCTTTCACACTCTTTTCACCTCCTTCCAAAACATTTTCTTATTCTCTTGAAAATTCTCAGTCTACCCCACCTCTCATCTGCTGCCACTTTAGCATCACACACAACCCTTCTCGCCCTATTCCTCTTTTCCTTACACCTCTCACATGACACCTCATCCTTCCTCTGCAACCACACTTCATATGCGTCTCTTCTCACCCACAGCCATACTTACTTCCTCGCACCACCATTCACTTCCCTTTCATACACCACCACCCACTCGTCTCACACCACACACCTCTTCCGCATGCCCCACCACAGCACTCTTAAACAACTGCCACTCCTCCTCCACACTGCCACTCTCCTGATCTTTCACTGCGTTCCACTGATCTCTCAATTTCTCCTTATACTCTATCATTTCCTCTCTTTTATCCAACTCACTCACTTTCAAAACCTCCCTGCCACACCTAACTCTCCTAGCTCTCACCCATCTCTTACCTACTCTCAACTTTCCCTCCACCAGGTAGAGGTCAGACATACCTCCACCCTCCCCTCTCAAAACTCTCACATCCAACAATCTTCCTATTACATTCCTGGAAACAACCACATAGTCCATCAATGCTCTGTCAACAACCCTTCCACCCTCCTGTCTCACCCATGTATACTTATAAATATCTTTCTTCTCAAACACAAATCTGGGACAAAAAGATGTCTTGTTCTCTACACTTTACTTACATTATTAATTTTTACCAAAGTATTGCAGTGTCAAAAAAACAGTGTTAAAGCAATAAGGAATAAAGAACGTAACACTAGGAAATCAACCATAATATTAATAATGAAACAAACACAGAATAAACAATGCATAACAAACAATAATGGAGATGAGGGGTGTCTGTTTCTTTACAGATGTTTGTTCTATCTATCTATTGCCAGACGCCTCAATCCCGCATGGGGTGGCCACAAACAAATCGCCTCCATGTCGCTCTGTCCCCCGCCATTTCACTACCCCGGTCCCAACTCACAACCCCCTCTCTCATGTACCTCTCCACTCCATCCCTCCATCTCATCCTCGGCCTCCCCCTCCCTCTCGCCCCATCCACCTCACTCACATACACTTTCCTTGTCATTCTTTCACTCTCCATCATCTCCACATGCCCAAACCACCTTAACGTGTTTCTCCTAACGCTTCCTATCACATCCACAACCACACCACAACACTCCTTCACTTCCTCATTTGTTAGTCTGTCTCTCCATGTGACTCCACATGCTCCTCTCAAATAACTCATTTCCACTGCTCTCACTCTTGACTTCTGTCCTTCCAACAGGGTCCAAGCTTCACTTCCATATGTTAGAGTTGGTATCACAATACTGTCATGTAACAACTTTTTCACTTCCACGCTCACCTCCCTGTTTCTTATCACTGCTTTCAATGAACCAGCAACCTTCCTTCCCTGCTGCACCCTTTCAAGCACTTCGCCCTCCAGACTTCCATCCTTACTCATCACACTACCCAAGTACTTAAATGCACTCACATTCTCCATATCCTTCCCATCCAATCTCACTGAACATTCACTGGCTTCACTTCTCTCGAAGACCATCACTTTACTCTTCCCTATATTCACCTTTAGATTCTGTTTCTTACACACTCTCCCAAACTCATCTACCAAGGCTTGCAGCTCCCCTTCGTCTTCACTCAACAACACAGGATCATCTGCAAACAACAGTACAGGGAGTTTCCAAACACTGCCCCCCCTCACTAGGGCCGCTCCAACATCCACTGCCCGACCTTGTATCTCTTTTATAACCCCATCCATGTACAGATTGAACAACCATGGAAACATGACACATCCTTGTTTCAATCCAATCTTCAAATGGAAAGATTAACTCAGTTTGCCATACACAAGCACTGCAGCCTTAGCACCCTCATACATACTCTTCACTACCTTCAGCACTTCCCATCCACTCCATGTATTCTTAATACTTTCCACAATCCTTGTCTATCCACCATGTCATATGCTTTCTCCAGATCCATGAAGGCTGCATACAACTTCTTTTCCTTCTCTAGTAACTTTTCCACTAAGGATCTAAGAATGAATATCTGGTCTACACAACCTCTTCCCTTCCTAAAACCTCCCTGCTCCTCTCCAACTAATTCCTCTGTTATTTCCCTGACTCTGTCAATAAGTATCCTTTTTTTTTTTTTTTTTTAATGCAAGGAAGAACGAACCAAAGGCCACAGGCCTGCATACTGTTCCTTCCAAGAAAAAGCAAAAACAATACAAAAGAGAGCCAAATTCAAGATCCGTTCATTTCGAGATGCCTGGACACACTGCGTTTGAAAGACTGGAGATCATAGGAAGTAGGAAATACAGACAGTGGAAGACAGTTCCAGAGTTGACCAGTTGCATATATGAAGGACCTGGAGTAACGGTTAACTCTTGCATTAAAGAGCTGGACAGAAAAGGGATGAGAGTTTGTTGCTAGATGGGTACTACATGCCCGTCGTAGAGGTGGAGGGATGCATGCAGACAGTTCAGAGGAACAGTGACCGTTGAAGTAGAGACAGAAAAGAGATAAAGATGTAACAGTGCAGCGAAGAGACAAAGGTTGAAGGGAATCAGTAAGAGGAGGAGACTTAAAGAGACGAAAAGCCTTGGACTCCACCCTATTGAGAAGAGCTGCATGTGGGGAGCCTCCCCACACATGAGAGTTGTACTCCATACACAGGCGAATAAAACCCGTGTACAAGGTCAACAACTGTGCAGGGGTAAAGAAAGTTCGGAATCGGCTTAGCACATCTAATCTCATGGAAGCAGATTTCACAAGAGATGTAATATGTTCTTTCCAAGACAAATCCCGAGAGAATGAAACCCCAAGCATGTTCAAGGATGATGCAGGACAAAACTGTACATTATTAAACATTAGTGGGTAATCCTGAGGAAGATTTTGTCAGGTTGATAAGTGTAAGAACTGAGTTTTTGATGCATTAAAAATAACAAGATTATTTTTACCTAAATCAGAGATACAAGCCAAGTCAGACATTAGGTGTGCCATAGCCTCATCCCTTTTTGTTGAAGTAACTGCTGAGATGGACATTGCGGAAACCGAATGGAAAGGTGAAGGGTGGAATCATCAGCATATGAGTGGATAGGGTTAGATGTACAGCTTAGAAGGTCACTGACGAATAAAAGGAAGAGAGCTGGTGATAGGACAGAGCCCCGAGGAACACCACTGTTGTTAGGTCTAGGAGAAGAACAATGGCCGTCTACAACAGCAGCTACAGAACGACCAGAAAGGGAGCTAGAGATGAAGGCACAGATAGAAGGATAGAAACCGTAAGAGGGCAGTTTGGAAATTAAAAGATTTTCAGTTTGGAAATTAAAGATTTATGCCAGACTCGATCGAAAGCCTTTGAGATGTCAAGTGCAATGACAAAGCTTTCGCCATAGTCCTGAAAGGAGGATGACCAGGAGTCTGAAAGGTAAGTGAGAAGATCGCCAGTGGAGCGTCCCTGACGGAACCCATACTGACGATCAGAAAGAAGGTTGTGACAGGAAAGATGCTTTAAAATTTTTCTGTTAAGAATTAACTCAAAAAATTTTGAGACACAGGATGTTAAAGCAATTGGACGATAGTTAGAGGGTAGGGAATGGTCACCCTTATTTGGGACTGGCTGAATGACAGCAAACTTCCAGCAAGAAGGAAAGGTACAAGTTAACAGACAAAGGCAAAAGAGTTTACCTAGGCAGGGTGTAAGCACAGAAACGCAGTTTTTGAGGACAAAAGGAGGGACTCCATCAGGACCATATGCCTTGTTAGTATTGAGGCCAGTGATGGTAGAAAATACATCAGCTGAAGAAATTTTAATGTCAGTCAAGAGGAAGTCAGAGGGGGGAAGTGATGAAGGAATAGCACCGGAATCGTCTAAGGTGGAATTGGAGGAGAAAGTCTGAGCGAAGAGTTCTGCTTTATCAGTAGAAGAAATAGCTACAGAGCCATCAGAGTAGAAAAGAGGAGGAAAGGATGATGAAGTAAAGTTGTTAGGTTTTTGGCAGGTGCCAGAAGGAGCGAGAAGAATTCGAGTTGGAGAGTTGAGAACACTTAGCACGGATGAAATTATTTTTAGCAGAGCGAAGAACAGACTTAGCACGATTCCGGGCAGAAATATATAAAAGATGTGATTCAGGGGTGGGTTGGCTCCGGTACCTCTTATAGCCCCTCTCCTTGTTGCGGACAGCATTAAAACAAGCGTGATTAAACCATGGCTCTCTCGCGTTAGTCAGAGGATATGAGAAAGGAATGTATGCTTCCATGCCTGAGAGAATAACCTCCGTAATGCACAAGGCACACTCAGATGGCTCCCGGCCATGGAAGCAATAATCATTCCAAGGAAAATCAAAGAAGTACTGCCTAAGGGCTAAGGGCCTCCCAATCTGCAGCTCCAAAGTGCCACAGGAGGCGTTTCTTTGGAGGGTCCACAGGCCACACCGGAGCAATAGGACAGGTTAAGGTAGGGTCATGATCGGAGGAGCCCAATGGAGAGGAAAGATTAACAGTGTAAGCAGAAGGATTAGTTGTTAGGAAAAGGTCAAGTATGTTGGAACTTTCTCCAAGGCAGTCAGGGATACGGGTAGGGTGCTGTACAAGCTGCTCTAGGTATTAAGGATAGAAAAGATGTAGGCTTGTTCAACATGTGGATCAGGTGGATCCTACCACATACTTTTCCTATTACACTGAGAAGGCAAATGCCCCTATGATTACCACACACTGCTTTTTCCCCTTCTCCTTTGTACAGAGGAATAATTATATCTGACTTCCTCCGGGACTCTACCCTCCTCTCAAGCCAATCTGCACACCTTCCACATCCATTATCTCCCCCATGATTCAGCATTTCACCACACACTCCATCAATTCCTGGGGCTTTCCCCATTTTAACTTTCTTCATTGCTTCCACCACTTCCATCCTACTGATTTCTTCTTCTCTTCTCACAACCCTCCTTCTCCCCACCATTCCCCAGCCACTTATACTTGCATTACTTTCATTCTCTATGTTCAAAAGTTGATTAAAGTGTTCTCTCCATTTGTTTACATTTTCTCCCTTCTCCACTAGTAATCTACCACTTTTATCTTTCACACCCCCACTGACTTCGTTGGCACCCTGTCTAGCTCTCTTTACCTCCTTCCAAAACATTTTCTTACATTCCCTCCACTTTGCACTCAAATTCCTTCCAAATTCCTCATCCTCTCTCTTCTTACTCTCTTACTAATCTTTTCACCTCTCTCCTCCTCACTACATATAACTCTCTCGTCCATCTCTCGGCTTCTTCGACGCCCCTGTTCCTCATCCACTCATTATATGCTTTCTTCTTTTGTGCCACAGCCTCTCTCACCACTTCAGTCCACCATGCTGTTCCCTGAACCCCCTTTCGTCTTCTCTTCACCCCACACACCACCTCACATGCTGCACAGACTTCTTCTGTGAATATCTTGCACACACCTTCCACGTCCCCCATCTGCTCCAATCTATATTTGCCCAATCGCTCCTCCACTTCCCTTTTATATTCAGCCTTTATTCCATCCTCTTGTAACTTTTCTACCTTCCTTGCAAGAAATACTTCCTCCTGTCCTTCTCTTCTTCTCTTCCTCCATCTTGTTTGGTTTCTGATTCTGGCCACCCCCAAGTGGTGGTCAGAAAGTCCACTCCCCCAACCTCTATATGTTTGTTGATGATGGGTTTTATATGATGAACATGCGCAAAGTATAATAAAACATAGAGAAGCAAAACACTCTGTCAGAAAAGCTGCCAAACTAGAGAAAACAGCCAAGAGTATCAACAAACAACCCAGAGAGGGTCTAGACCAAGTGTGGTGAGTGGTCTGCTAATCAGATTCGTGATGTGTTTCACCACAGCTTTGAAACACACACACTCATTGGGTGGTGGCCGTGGCAAAGATGGCAGCCACACTAGCCATTAGGACAACATAACGTCACCCCACTGAGATATGCCACCTTGTACCTGTACCATGGCGGTAGGAGAGGCAGCTCTCAGCCACAGGGAGTGAAAGGTACCTTCCTTCAATAGGATTTTCCACCACATTGCCAATATCACAAGGCCCCAAAACACACATTCCTGGGATAAAGGAAGGATGGGAGAAGACAATGGTATACTTAACACGATTTTTGCTGAGGTGGCATTTATGGCCTTGTGCGGCGACTCACCTCCTCAGATATAATGTTATATTACCGAGATTCCCGGAATTGTATTTTATCTATATAATTATACTGTATATCTATTGTCATATGCCTCAATCCCATGAGGGGTGGCCACAAACAAACTGTCCCCACATCCAATGTCACTTCACTGCCTTGCTCTCAGTTTACACACCTCTCATATACCTCTCCACTCCATCCCTCCATCTCATCCTCAGCCTCCCCCTCCATCCACCTCACTCTCCTCGTTAGTCTCTCGCTCTCCATCCTCTCCACATGGCCAAACCACTTCCAAGTATTTCTCCTACCGCTTTCTATCACATTCACATCCACATCACAATGCTCCATCACTTCCTCATTTGTCAGTCTCTCTCTCTCCATCTAACTCCACATGCCCATCATTAAAAAAAAAAAAAAAAAAAAGTGTAAACCTCTAGGTTTAACCCCTAACCAGTAGGTGTCGGTGGGAACCAAACTTGTTTTTGCACCACAGTTTGAAGCAGCCGCCACTTCATCTTGTCACCAAAAGCTAGGGAGGGACTCCCAACCAGCCGAGCCAACCATACCAACTCTGCCCGGTGTAGGATGATTTTTTCTTAAACCTTCTCGCCCTTTTTCATTCCCACCTCATGTGGACTTTTGCCTCATCCACCGAAGGTGGTATTGTGCACCCTGGATGGAGCAGCTGCAGTATCCACCCATGAGCCAAACCTCCTCGTACTTCCCTGCACCTCACCATGGAAGGAACTCTGGTTTGATCCTGGTGAGGCGCTGTCTACCACAAGGGGGCACCGCACCCCTACAGTGTGTATTGTACCTGTGGCAACACCCCACACAACCAACTGCTGACAGGTGGGTGACAAGGCCTCCTCAGCCACACAGACTGGAGTTAGGCAACCACAACAATAACACATGTCCCTAAACTCCCTCCCTATCCCCTAAATCAGGAGTTCTCAACCTGGGGTACGCATACCCCCAGGGGTACGTGAGAGGAATTTTGGGGGTACGTGACAGGTTTCTCAAAATACTTCGGTTTTGAATAACTGCAAACCTGTCTGCAGAAAGTAGCCTACATGTGCTAGGCTAGTGTGTCCACTAGAACCAGGACACTAAGTGACAAAGTTAACAAGGAAACTCTTGGAGTTATGTCATTTAAGAGAAAGCTCTCTTGGACTACACTTGCCACACATCCTGGCAAACCCATAATACAGTAGTCACCCTTGCTCGTTTTCTATCGATCACGTCTCTCCTCACGTACCGAACAGGTACCAAAGTGAGACGCACCGTTCGCCTCTCACTGTCCCCCACTCACCACTCTTCCCTCACTACCCTCACCCTCAGGTACGTTGAGATCTGCTTCATGGTTTCCAGTGTATTTGTAGTCTGATTTTTTTCCCCTCGTTTAAGTTGTCATGGATTTTGCTTGCGGCTACGAAGTCATGTGCCTACACTGCAGCAATAATAACTGGTAATGGTTTCATGGCCAAGTTTGTGGTTTTCAATTACGTGGGTAAGGGGTACGTGACCAATACTGAAAGACTTCAAGGAGTACATAAGATTAAAAAGGTTGAGAACCCCTGCCCTAAATGGAGGATGGTGCACTACACAAGGGCAATCTAGGCCGGCAGTCCACCATTCCAAATGATTTTTATTTTACTCTTGAAGATAACCTAACCACAACACGAGCATGCAACAGACCTACACAGCTGGCAGCATTTTACATACAGAAAAACCCTCATTACCACAAACAAGGGGAAGGAGAAGGAAAGGATGAGATGGAGGGATGGAGTGGAGAGGTATATGAGAGAGAGGGATGTGAGTTGGGGGGAGGGCAGTGAAATGGCAGGGGAGGGGGTGACATGGAGGCAATTTGTTTGTTGCCACCCCTTACAGGATTAAGGCAACTGGCAACAGATACATAGGGACACCTGACCATGCCTTGATATTTATTTCAGGACTCAACCACTGGACCACTACAGTAATAAGTGTGAGAAGCTGAAGAAAAGTATATGTTATAAATATTACCAGCTTACTACCATATATCATTACAAGAAATCCAATCTTACACTGAACATTTAAATACAAAATTTAGCATTAATAAGAGGACATTTATCACACACACACACACACACACACACACACACACACACACACACACACAC
>JAGKTI010005206.1:18173-33925 GCA_018397915.1 Birgus latro | reverse complement strand
CACAAACACACACACACACACACACACACACACACAGAGCAAAGGAAAAATACAAAAGAACTAGAAATGAATACACAAGAATCCACAGAGAGGAAGAAACTTTGAAAGAGGTTAACAGACAAATATAAGGAAGAACCTAAATTGCTTTATTGGTTTGTCAACTGGAAACTGAAACACAAGGAAGGAAACAAATAAGTTAAAAGTAGAGGGAAAGGTCTACAAAGATGCAGTAAGTAATGCAAGTGGAAATAATGAACAAAAGTTTCCAATCGGTTTTCACAAAAAAAAAAAAAAAAAAAAAAAAAAAAAAAATTTGATTTTATGGAAGAGGAGGGAGTGACTAGAAATGTAGTGCTAAAAGAAGTAAAAGCTGAAGTGCAAGAAGTATACAAATTGCTGGAAACTCAAGATGTGAGCAGGGCCCCAGGACCAGATGGGATCTCTAACTGGATACTGAAGGAATGCAGAGGACAACTGGCAGATAAGATTCATGGTTTAACTGTGTGTTCTCTTGAAGAAGGGAAAGTGCCTGGAGAATGGAAGAGGGCCAATGTGGTACTAATTTATAAGGGAGGGAACAAGGAAGAACCCCTGAATTACAGACCAGTGTCCCTGACCAGCATGGTTGCAAAATTGTGTGAGAATCCTGAAAAACAGATGGATAAAATATCTGGAGGAGATGGACATTTTGGCAGAAAGTCAATTTGAATTCAGAAGTGGAAGAATGTGTCGTGTATCTCAAATTTGTTGAGCACCTACTCAAGGGCAACTGACGTGCTACAGGAGAGAGAGTTGGGTGGTTTGTGGGTACTGTACTTAGATATGGAGAAAGCCTTTGACAAGGTACCCCATTAGTGACTGGAAATTGGAGCACATAGGAGGACTAATGGAAAATCTCTTGGCGTGGACGAGAAACTTCATCAAAGACGGGCCGATGAGGACAGTAATAAAGGACAAGATGTCAGGGTGGAGGGAAGTAACAAGTGGAGTCCCATAGACTCGGCATTAGCACCAGTAATATCCCTGATATATGAAAATGATGTGGCAGATGGCATGAACAGTTATGCATGTCTGTTTGCTGACTATGCAGAGATCATGAGGTCAGTAGAAGTTGAAGAAGACTGTAAAATGCTGCAGAAAGACCTGAACAGGATTTATGATTGGAGTCGGGTATGGACGGGAGGGGGGGGGCAGGAAATGGGTAAAAGTACCAAGAGGCCATTACTTGAATTATTGATGGGTAATGAACCAATCACAAAACCAAGAGAAGAGAAAGATTTGGGAGTGTTGGTCCAGGATAGTTTGTCACCTGAAAAACATATTAACAAGATAGTTAGGGAGACATATAAACTCTTGATCAACATAAGAGTAGCATTTCATTACATGGATGAGGAGATGATGAAAATGATAGTGGCCATGATCTGCCCCAGGTTGGAATATGCAGCAGTGTGGTCCCCACACAAAAAGATACTGTATAAACAAGATTGAAAGAATACAAAGAACAGCAACCAAGATCGTCCCCAGCCTGGCAGATCTGTCATACAGTGAGGGGCTGGAAAAACTGGATCTGCCTTTCTTTGAAGAAAGGAGAGAGAAGGACGACATGATTGCAGTGATCAGAGCCATGATGGCAGTAGATAAAACTGACAGAAAAAATCTATTTGTATGGGATGGGAGAGTAACAACAGGACACAGAATGAAACTGAAAAAGCCAAGTTGCTTGAGAGATATCAAGAAATATAGGTTTCCATACAGATGCACAAACCTCTGGAATAGCTTGGGCAAAGAGATCGTCCACTTGAAAAGCTTAAACAAGTTCAAAGCAAAATTTGACTGACTGAGAAACAGAGACGGGACCCCACGAGTGTAGCTCATTTCCTGTATATCACAACTAGGTAAATACACACACACACACACAAAATCCATCCTCAACCGGCCAGCTCTGAATGCAATGTTGAAAAAATGCCTGCAGCTGCAGTAACCGTGAGGTGCTGTCTACCACAAGAGAATGCCATTTCCCTACAAGGTGTATTTGTGTATGAGGAGGAGAGTCCTGCAGAAGTAGTTAACTGCCTGTGGTCAATGGGTCTGCTCAGCCACACAGACTGAGGTTATACATATACACACAAAACTCACCTTCAGTATAGGGCATCCAGGTGAGGCTATTGTAGTGGTCAATATAAGGGGTGATGCCTGGCCAACTCCTCATGATGGAACTACGTGATCCAATACTGCATTCATCCCCTGTGCACTGATCCTACACACTCTGCCAAGACTGTCCCTCCATCTGGGTCATTAAAACCACTACACCACCAGTCCTGAAAAGCACACACAAATTTAGTTTCCCCTGTTCACTTTGCCTTGATGTAACAATGCCACCCCTCCATCCTAAATGCTAACCTGTAACAATGAGATTAGCACTACCATATGATGCTATGAGAGGGGGGTGTGAGCTCGGGGGAAGGCAGTGAAATGGCGGGGGACAGGGTGACATGGAGGCAATTTGTTTGTGGCCACCCTTTATGGGATTGTGGTGTCTGGCAATAGATAGATATGATGCTAGTCACAAAGTAGTGCCATGAAAAGGAAAGCAAGTCATAGTACAGTATTATTTTACAGCAGAGCCTGACTATAACAAGCGAATTGGGTGAAAGCAGGATCCGATAAAGTCGAGGGTCCATTAAATCCGATGGTTCCCCCAATATGGGATCTGAGGCATATGTCTGAAAATACGTGCAATAAATATTCTACTATCAAAAATGAAAACTATACTCATTCTACATTAATCTGACCCATAATTTCACTCTTTTGCAGCTTATTTCACATCCTTGTCACAGCACTTCTTCATGACTAGTGCAGCACCATATTCTAGTACTAACAATGTAAACTATACCCATTTTACACTAACTACCCATAATTTCACCCTTTTGCACCTTTTTACATCCTTGTCACAGCACTTCTTCATCACTATTACAGAATTGCCTTAATCTGTTATAACGATGGACAGAGGGTAATTTCACACCAGGTGGAAATAACAAGGGTAGGAAACACGTGTACTGCCACCCACTGTGCCCCATTTACGGGCATTGTTAGTGAATGAAAGTTTGGTGGCCATCGCACTGGCCATTAAATCTGATATCTGCTGTACTGGAGTTCATTACAGCGTGGGTCTGCTGTATTGTCACTGAACAAATACCAAAAGAAAAATATAATAATAATTATAATTTTAATAATACAGTAAAACCTTACTAGAATGGACTAACTGGGGCCCAAGCCATTCTGAAAAAAGGGAAATTTCGAAAAAGCGACATATGGACTTCTGCCTGCTAAGATATTTTCATACATGAAAAGCATTATGGCCTCAATCCTGCTTCACCCCACCAGTTCCTTCTAACTAGGGGAAAAATCCCATTTGCCTCTTAACCTTTCTCAAATGCCACTATAAATAATTATTTTAATTGCATAACACAGTATAATTTTAGTAAGGTTTAGACTCAATAATGGTCATATGAAACACACACAGGAAGATATTTTCATACATGAAGTGCCATGACCTCCATCCCGCTTCACCCCATCAGTTCCTTTTAACTAGTGGCAATATCCCTTTTGCCTCTTAGCTTTTCTAAAATGCCACTAAAAATAATTTGTTGCATAACACAGTATAATTTTAGCAAGGTTTAGACTCGATAAAGGCCATATGTAACACACGAAAGAACATATTCTCATTCACGAAATGCACCATGGCCACCATCCTACTTCACCCCCACCAGTTCCTTCTGACTCATGGCAATATCCCATTTGCCTCATAACTTTTCTCAGATGCCATTATAAATAATTTACTGCATAACACAGTAAAATTTAAGCAAGACTTGGACACAACAAAACTCACAAAAATATGTACTGTATATACATATTTTCTTGCGTAACAATTCCAATTCACTTGGCTCACTCTACTCTACCCCGCCACCTTATCGAGTGTTTATCATCATTCAGCACTTGGTGAAGGATCCTTCAGAGCAAATCCTTCAAAATCATTACCCATTATCTTCAGGGACATCATCAAGGAACAGTGAATTATCCTCCTAATTGTCTTCACTGGAAGGAGATGAATTATGGACGGGTATTGGAGGTGTCACTTGTACCTTGCATGCCGTGTGGTGTACTTAATTTTAAGCATTTTTCAAATACTGTACTATACACCTTAATTTGTACGATCTTACAAACATTTTCACTTTGTTTGTATAATTCACTTATTGCTCATCACCGTCGACCAGCATATCAGGGACTTTGGGGAAATGATGTGGAGGGAAATGAGGTGGGTTGACTAAGGCAGAGCACGAGGAAATAATAGTGACGCCACCAGCTCGCCACGAACCAATGCACGAACATACAAACCACTTGCCATGTGATGAAAGCTTGATGTCTTAAATATCTATCTATCTATCTATTGCCAGATGCCTCAATCCCGAACGGGGTGGCCACAAACAAATCGCCTCCATGTCACTCTGTCCCCTGCCATTTCACTACCACGCTCCCAACTCACACCCCCCTCTCTCATATACCTCTACACTCCATCCCTCCATCTCATCCTCGTCCTCCCCCTCCCTCTCGCCCCCTCCACCTCACTAACATACACTCTCCTCGTCAATCTTTCACTCTCCACATGCCCAAACCACCTTAACGTGTTTCTCCTAACGCTTCCCATCACGTCCTCAACCACACCACAACGCTCCTTCACTTCCTCATTTGTTAGTCTGTCTCTCCATGTGACTCCACATGCTCCTCTCAAATAACTCATTTCCACTGCTCTCACTCTTGACTTCTGTCCTTCCAACAGGGTCCAAGCTTCACTTCCATATGTCAGAGATGGCATCACAATACTGTCATGTAACAACTTTTTCACTTCCATGCTCACTTCCCTGTTTCTTATCACTGCTTTCAACGAACCAGCAACCTTCCTTCCCTGCTGTACCCTTTCGAGCACTTCACCCTCCAGACTACCATCCTTACTCATCACACTGCCCAAGTACTTAAATTCACTCACATTCTCCATTTCCTCCCCATCCAATCTCACTGTACACTCACTGGCTTCACTTCTCTCAAAGACCATCACTTTACTCTTCCCCACATTCACTTTTAGATTCCGTTTCCTACACACTCTCCCAAACTCATCTACCAAGGCTTGCAGCTCCCCTTCGTCTTCACTCAACAACGCAGTATCATCTGCAAACAACAGTACAGGGAGTTTCCAAACACTGCCCTCTCTCACTAGGGCCACTCCAACATCCACTGCCCGACCTTGTATCTCTTTTATAACCCCATCCATATACAGATTGAACAACCCTGGAGACATGACACATCCTTGTTTCAACCCAACCTTCAAATGGAAAGGTTCACTCAGTTTGCCATCCACACACACTGTAGCCTTAGCACCCTCATACATACTCTTCACTGCCTTCAACAACTTCCCATGCACTCCATATATTCTTAATACCTTCCACAAACTTTGTCTATCCCTTAAATATATATTAATAATAATACAGGCCCCTTTTCTAATTTTTTAGCATTTAGAAAGTACTTTATTGGTATAACTTAATTTCTAATTTTTTAGCATTTAGAAAGTACTTTATTGGTATAACTTAATTTTAAGCACTTTTCAAATACTGTACTGTACACTTCATGCAACTTATTATTTATGATTTTACAAACTAAAGATGTTCACTCTGTCTGTGTGTTTCACTTATCACTTGTCACCCTCAAGCAGTATATCAGGGACTTCCGGGGAAATGATGTGGGTTGACTGAGGCAGTGCACTGGGGAATTTGTGATGCTGCCAGCCCACCACCAACTGACGTACGAAAACCCAAACAGCTCTCCGTGTGATTAATGTTGGTCTTGCATATATATTAATATTAATGCAAACCCCTTTCTAATTTTTTTAGCATTTAGAAAGTACTTTATTGGCATAACTTAACTTTAAACACTTCAAATACTGTACTGTACACTTTTTGTACTAAATTATTTACAATCTTACAAACCAAAGTTGTTCACTTTATACATTTCACTTATCACTCGTCACCCTCGAGCAGTATATCAGGGACTTCCACAGAAATGATGAGGCCAGAGCATGGGGGGAAAATAGTGACGTTACCAGCACACCACCAACTGACGCACAAACACACAAACCATGCGGACAATATTGCGACCCCAGCCTATGGTTAGGCAGCCCAGACTGCTTCTATCTGTTTTGGAGTTTTACCAATAAATATGAAAAAATTCTGGTAGGCTCCTTGACTCCGAAAAAAGTGAATTCTGGTCTAGTGAAGTCTGTTGTAGTAAGGTCATACTGTACTAATAATAATAATTCATCCATCATCTAATCTAGTGTTGTCCCATGAAGAGTGTAGGAGTTTAATATTAATAATAATAGGATGGGGGAGACCAAAAATGAGATGGAGGGATGGAGCGGAGAAGTATATGAAAGAGGGGGTGTGTGAGCTGGTAGCAGGGCAGTGAAATGGCAGGGGACAGAGCGACATGGAGGCGATTTGTTTGTGGCCACCCCTTGCAGAATTAAGGCATCTGGCAACAGATAGAATAATCTATCTATCTATTGCCAGACGCCATAATCCCGTAAGGGGTGGCCATTTGACTTTGAGTTATTTGTTTTACAGGGAGGGACACTAACCCTCTACCAAACCACTTGTTGACACGTAGGGAGCACGTATGGTTTGGTTACATGGTTACCACCCAGCGTTGGAAATTGTTTCTTGGCTTACAGGAAAACATTTGGCTTGTCACTCAATGTAAAGCCACCTGTAAAGGAAAGAAAAGCAATAAGAAGTGACACGAAAGATGGGAGAAACAGGAAGAGAGGAGAGTAGCCACAGAATAAGAATGATAAATGCTAAGGAAGAAGTAGGCAGCACTACATCAAGTGCGTGGATGACGGTCGCCACCACTTACAGTAAAGTTGTCTATTGCGCGACTAATTGGTTCTGGAACAATGCCGCGCCATAGAAATAACTAAACTTATGGGAAAAATGGAGTTTGGTTCTGGACAGTTGCCCAAAGTCCCCCTTCTGACCCCACTTTTTCCCATTTGCCCCCACTTTACACAGGCACACAGTCAAGCACTCAGTCAATGCATTTATTACATGTAACAAGAGGCACAAAAAATGATGGGGTGATCAACCTTGTGTCTACTTGGACATAATACAATCGTTTGTAAAACCGCTATGAACTGGTTACTGACGAAGCACCTACCTCTGAGCTAAGACGAAGTAAAATGCCTCCCATCATCACATCACGTTTGTAAGAATGATTATTAATGTGTTAAATGTGAGTTCTGTTGACACTTGAGCAAACAAACTTTATCAAATAAACTTTTTTCAATCAGTTTTCACCAGGCAACCTCCACCATCTTTGTTTTGGTCGGTCAGCTGATTGCTGACCAAGCATTACAGATGGCAGAGGCTACCTGGTGAAAACTAATTGAAGAAGTTTATTTGATAAAATTTGTATGCTCAGGTGTCAACAAAACTCATGTTTTACACATTAATAATCGTTCTTATATACGTGATGTGATGATGGGAGGCATCATACTTCATCTTAGCTCAGAGATAGGTGCTTCGTCGCTAACCAGTTCATAGCAGTTTTACAAACAAACCTTTAAACTAGTCACAGTACCCAAAGAATCTTTAATGTTTCATTACTTAACATAATGAATTTGGTGAAGTTTAACCTCATAAGAGAGAAAAAAGTCCACAATTTGAGCACTTATAGTATGGAGCTGACATGGTCGTTGTTTACAAACAGGGAAGCGCGCTGCCTGCCAGGGGAATTTGCCAGGGCGCTTCAAACCTTGCCGCGCCACCGCGCCGTTGCTATAAAAATCGCGTAGTTCATTTTTTCTTGTTCTGGGACCTTGCCATGTCATAGAAATTCACGATGGAAGTCTGCTTCATAGATGACTTTGTTGTACCACTAAGATAGAATAATCTATCTATCTATTGCCACACGGCATAATATGGGGTGGCCATTTGACTCTGAGTGACTTGTTTTACAGGGAGGGGCACTAACCCTCCACCAACCCACGTGTCGACACGTAGGGAGCACGTATGGTTTGGTTATATGGCTATTAATAATTATATAATAATAAAAATAAATAATGAACCTCTCCATAGCAGAATTAACCCAATCAGTCTTCAGCCCTGGTCAAATCACGTTTGTCCTAGAGTCGGCCACTCTCACCCTGACCCGCATTTTCGTGCCGAGACATTTTTCTTTGATTGGTCTGTGTAAATACAGTTTTCATGATCTATCTATCTATCTATTGCCAGACGCCCAAATCCGGAACGGGGTGGCCACAAACAAATCGCCTCCATGTCACTCTGTCCGCTGCCATTTCACTACCACGCTCCCAACTCACACCCCCCTCTCTCATATACCTCTACACTCCATCCCTCCATCTCATCCTCGGCCTCCCCCTCCCTCTCGCACCCTCCACCTCACTCACATACACTCTCCTCGTCAGTCTTTCACTCTCCATCCTCTCCACATGCCCAAACCACCTAACGTGTTTCTCCTAACGCTTCCCATCACGTCCTCAACCACACCACAACGCTCCTTCACTTCCTCGTTTGTTAGGCAGTCTCTCCATGTGACTCCACATGCTCCTCTCAAATAACTCATTTCCACTGCTCTCACTCTTGACTTCTGTCCTTCCAACAGGGTCCAAGCTTCACTTCCATAAGTCAGAGTTGGTATCACAATACTGTCAAGTAACAACTTTTTCACTTCCGTGCTCACCTCCCTGTTTCTTATCACTGCCTTCAACGAACCAGCAACCTTCCTTCCCTGCTGTACCCTTTCGAGCACTTCACCCTCCAGACTACCATCCTTACTCATCACACTGTCCAAGTACTTAAATTCACTCACATTCTCCATTTCCTCCCCATCCAATCTCACTGTACACTCACTGGCTTCACTTCTCTCGAAGAACATCACTTTACTCTTCCCTACATTCAACTTTAGATTCCATTTCTTACACACTCTCCCAAACTCATCTACCAAGCCTTGCAGCTCCCCTTCGCCTTCACTCAACAACACAGTATCATCTGCAAACAACAGTACAGGGAGTTTCCAAACACTGCCCTCTCTCACTAGGGCCACTCCAACATCCACTGTCCGACCTTGTATCTCTTTTATAACCCCATCCATATACAGATTGAACAACCCTGGAGACATGACACATCCTTGTTTCAATCCAACCTTCAAATGGAAAGATTCACTCAGTTTGCCATCCACACGCACTGCAGCCTTAGCACCCTCATACATACTCTTCACTGCCTTCAACAACTTCCCATCCACTCCATATATTCTTAATACCTTCCACAAACCTTGTCTATCCACCCTGTCATATGCTTTCTCCAGATCCATGAAGGCTGCATACAACTTCTTGCCCTTCTCTAGAAACTTTTCCACTAAGGATCTAAGAATGAACATCTGGTCTACACAACCTCTTCTCTTCCTAAAACCTCCTTGTTCTTCTCCAACTAATTCCTCAGTAATTTCCCTAACTCTGTCAATAAGTATCCTACCATATATTTTTCCTATTACACTGAGAAGGCAAATGCCCCTATGATTACCACACACTGCTTTTTCCCCTTTTCCTTTGTACAGAGGAATAATTATACCTGACTTCCAATCCTCCGGGACTCTACCCTCCTCCCAAGCCAATCTGCACACCTTCCACATCCATTCTATTACTATCTCTCCCCCATGCTTCAGCATTTCACCACACACTCCATCAATTCCTGGAGCTTTCCCCATTTTAACTTTCTTCATTGCTTCCACCACTTCCATCCTGGTGATTTCTTCCTCTCTTCTCACAACCCTCCTTCTCCCTGCCATTCCCCAGCCACTTATACTTGCATTACTTTCATTCTCTATGTTCAACAGTTCATTAAAGTGTTCTCTCCATCTGTTTACTTTTTCTCCCTTCTCCACTAGTAATCTACCATTTTTATCTTTCACACCCCCACTGACTTTGTTGGCACCCTGTCTAGCTCTCTTTACCTCCTTCCAGAACATTTTCTTACAATCCCTCCACTTTGCACTCAAATTCCTTCCAAATTCCTCATCCACTCTCCTCTTACTCTCTCTTACTAATCTTTTCACCTCTCTCCTCCTCACTACATATAACTCTCTCGTCCGTCTCTCAGCTTCTTCGTTGTCCCTGTTCCTCATCCACTCATTATATGCTTTCTTCTTTTGTGCCACAGCCTCTCTCACCTCTTCAGTCCACCATGCTGTTCCCTGAACCCCCCCTTTCATCTTCTCTTCACCCCACACACCACCTCACATGCTGCAATGTTTTTTAAAAGCTGAATAGATGTACTTTACCTTAGTATGTTCAGAAAAGGAAAACAAAGAAAATAAAGTCAAACTGACGAGCTGAAGTTAGGCAAAAAACAAAAACTTTATACCTTGCAGTAGGAAAAATATTTGCCGAAAATACGGTAATACTGTATTTATAAAATCTGGTTTAAACCATGCAAAACTATGATAAATTACCTTTATAATGATATATAGTGCATGGCTATTTATGCACATTACTGCGTGATAATGCGAAAGAAAAAAGACGCACAATTTTGTATGATTCTAGGCTTCATATTTGCTTACCGATCTTTTTCTTTGATCTGTCAGTGTCAATATACTTTTCATGGTAGAATTCTGGGTTTGGTGTCATTTTAAAGCTGAATAGTTGTACAGTCACCTTGCGTAAAGCGTGTGAATATGGGCGACACAGCCTTTTGCACTTTGCGAAGCATAGGATCCCATGTTAAAATGGCTTTATGGGCAACACCATGAATTTTCATATAGATTCACCAATACCTATCCCTAACTAAAATGCAAAATGAAAACTTACAATAGAAACATGCAAGAGTAAAACTGTATATTCATTATGAAAATACAAGACCTTACCAGCACTGTACAGAGGGTAGACAATGGCCTTGAGGAGGTGAGGGGAAGCTGCGCAAATGCTGCTGACATCACAGTGCTCTGTGATGTTGGCCCCTCCCTCGCCGTGGCATCACGGCTCTGGAACCTCCCACACCACCACTCACTCACACACACCAACCGCACCCCACCATACATACTCACCAGCCACACCATTACCCACTGCACGCTACAAATTATGCTCGCGAGTTGCGAGAGAATACCGTAATTGCCTCAATTTTTTATGCCCAACACACACTACAAGTAGCAAACGAACTTTATAAATAATTAATTATTGTCAGATTCCCGTCACACATTAGGCGAGATGACTGTACTTTATCGTAGTATTTTCAAAAAGGAAAACAAAGAAAAGTAAGTGACGAGTTGAAGTTAGAGAGTTAAAAATTTTATACCATGCCGTGGAAAAATGTATGACGAAGACTAAAGTAACAAAGACAAAGCTGTGAGTCAGATCAACTGTGCAGTACCCGCCACGCACATAGCAAGCATTCTGTGACGTCACACTTGAGTCGTCGTGATGCTTAAACAATATTTATGGTGAATATTTTACAAAAGTTTCTTAATATGACGAATAAATGCGTCACCAGAATCTCTGAGGCTGGATTTGAAATGAAGCAGAAATGCGTCACCAGAATCTCAAAGGGTTAAATTTTCTACCATAAGGCTTCTATTTTCTATCTATCTATCTATTGTCAGATGCCGTAATCCTCAGGGGGTGGCCACAAACAAATCACCTTCATGTTGCCCTGTCCCCCACCATTTCACTGCCCTGCTCCCAGCTCACACCCCCCCTCTCTCATATACCTCTCTATTCCATCCCTCCATCTTATCCTTGGCCTACCCATCCCTCTCCCCTTCCACCACACTCACATACTCTCCTTGTTAGTCTCTCACTCTCCATCCTCTCCATATGGCCAAACCACCTCAATGTGTTTCTCCTAATGCCCCCCTTTTATACACACCTCTGCCACCACCAAACTCTTTCTGGCTATACCTAACCAGGATGGATAAATAGTGAGCACTGTGTGGTCATTCCAAACCACCGGCAACGCATGGGGTGACTCACAACATATACAGGGGTATATCACAGTTTAATGATGGGACTGGATAAGTAAAAAACCCATCGCTAGTCGGAGTATCCGATCTCAGGGAAGATTTAACATGTAAAGTACTGGGATGCATTTTTGAGCCTTGGGATTCGCCCCCAACTGAGTCCTCAACCAACCCAAATGAGTGCAAAAACAAGTTTCCAGCTAACCTAAACCCCCAAATAGCTATATAACAAGCTAAATTGTGACTATAAGCAGTTTATAAATCACCAAAACCCAAAAATAAAATGTGAAAAGTGTCAAATATGTCTGGCAAAAATCAAGCTTAGTAAACTGTATCCCAAAATGACAATATGCACCCCACCTATGGCTAAAACACATTAATCTAAGTCTAAGAACAGTTTAAAATCAACCTAAACACAAAATTTAAGTCTGAAATATCAAAATCGGTGGTTAAAAAATCTAAACCCATCATTAAACCGGGGTTTGGTCATCGTTAGGTGGGGTATGGTGGTATTTCTACCCCCTTTGCTAAACTGGGGCATCATATCTAGCGGTACAGTACATCTACGTATACTTGTAATAACGTAGCTATGAGTACAACCAAAAACAGATTGCAAAGTAGATTGGGGAGGGGGACAACGTATAAATATATATATATATCTGATATATATATATATATATATATATATATATATATATATATACAGTAAACCCTTCACAAGCCGAACTATATGGGGCTCTACCCTGGTTCGAATTACCGAATTTTCTGGCTTACCGAATTTTCACTCCCCCCAAAATTGCTAAATTACCGAATTTTCATCCCCCAAAATTGCTAAGACAATACCTATTACTTGTCCTTTCAACACTAAATTAAAGAAGCATATATAAATAAATAACTTATGACAAAAAACAATTTAGTGCATTTAATATACATTTAACCCCTTAAGTGCTGGGTGTATTTTCATTTTGTTCTTGCTGCCACCAGACAATTTTAGTCAGTGTAGGTTGGATCTGTGGAAGTGCACGGGGTTCGTACATCCTTCGTTAGCCCCTTCAGTATGTGAGTCCAGTCCTGAGTGCCATAAAATCGGCTGGAGGAAGCGTAAATAAAGTAGAAATAGACGTGACAGTACTGAAGTGGTTAATTGGTAGAAAATCATTCACAGAGGCAGTACAGACCGTCGGCAGCGTGTGTTGGAGATGGATTTTCACCCCCCCAAATTGCAATAACAATACTTATTATTTGTCTTCTTAACACTAAAGTAAAGAAGCATATACAGTGTATAAATTAATAAAGAAAGACAAAAAAGAAAGAATTCAGTGCACATAATTTGCCTTTCATCAGAGGCAGTAGATTCGTCGGCAGTTTATTTTGTTTTGGAGACAGAGGTGGTGGAGGTGGTTGAGTTCACACTTTAACGTAAATTCAAAACAGTACCCAGTATTTATTTCACTCAATATTAAGAACCAAACTTAAATGTAATCACTGTAATAGACTGCAGTGTAACATCTTTTGTTAGAGGCAGTAGATTCATAGGCAGTTTGTTTTGTTTTGGAGACAGAGTTGGTGGAGGTGGGTGAGTTCACACTTTAACGTAAATTCAAAACAGTACCCAGTATTTATTTCACTCTATATTAACCCTTTCCCGCATGGTACCGCGATTTATGTTACATATGGTGTGGTGTGCCAAAGCACAGGACCTCAAATCGCGTGAAAACGCGAAAAAAAATTAACCAAAAAGTAAGTTTTCGGTCAATTTGCATCAAATTTTGTAGCGTTCTAGCAGCCACGTGTCTCTCCCGAGGTAAGACCTTGTCAACACTGCAATGACTCATATGTGCCTGTACGTAGTGATAGAATATCAGTGCTCCACTAGCGGCCAGACAGCAGGGTCGTGCTGTGTTGTGTTGTCCCTTTAAATCCGCCATTTTCCCCCTCCCACCCGAGGCTGAAGCCATTATTGAAATATTGTGACTGTACAGTGTTTTTGACTATACTGTGAAGTGATTGTGTCTACTGGACATAGATATATTGTTTGTAAAGCATTGGGGCTCGTTATGAGCCGTTAGGCCTAGAGGCAGAGTCTTGTTTGTTATAGCGGGGTTTCCACTCACCCTGTCTGTAAAATTACGTATTTTACCCTTATAGTGAAGCCATTACTTATAACTTTGAAACATATAGTGCCTGGATTAGTGAAATAACTGACCTACCATAGCAGGCATTATGTTATGCCTTAGAGATACATAGACATATGCATTAGTTGCTAAGGGAAGAGGCGGTTTCTTACGCCATACAGTAGGGAAGGGAATAACAGAAAAGGCTGGGATGGAATCATGTGATAGTGTTTTATATTGTATATGGTTCAGTGTGAAATATACGTATAAAACAGTGCAAGTGTTCACCGAGAAATACTGCGTGCATTGACTGACAGTGGAAAGTTACGTAATGATCAGAGACAAGAAAATACGCCACACAGCGACACATATATGACATTATATACGTATGTCGTGCAACAAATGTTCGTGGAGAAAGCTATTGTGTGCATCACATGTGTTAGGCAAACGTGGTGCAAGGAACAGAGAATATGCCACACACACACACATACACACACACATGCATACACACACACACACACACACACTCTCACGCACCCACACTACCTAACTCATCTTCAATCCCTTCAAGTTCCTGCCAGCAGCTCAGCACCTATGGAGCAAGTGAGTATCCATATTTTGTTGATTTGTACATTGACCTGTTTCTGCATTTCTATATTTTTTTCACAAATAAGTATTGTTTTTTACATATACACATATGAGATGGAAGAAAGTTCAGCTTTAGTATCAGTACCTAGCAAAAAGACTAGTGGTCATGTCGAGTTACTGAGAGCCAACGCAAGATCGTGTAAGTAGAGTGAGAGAAGAGTTTTGGACAAATGTGGAAGCCTGCTTGGAAAAGTTTGAAAGGAATGAGAGAGTGTTTCTGATTGGAGATATGAATGGAAAAGTAGGGAATGAGAAGGTGGATGGAGTGGTTGGTGAGTGGGGTGTGCCTGCAGAGATGGATGAGAATGGCAGTGCTTTAGTGGACATTTGTGCTGGGAGGGGGTTGGTGATAGCCAATACCCTCTTCAGGCACAAAATGATCCATAGGTATACATGGCGAGTGGTGAGAAGAGAGGACGGGGGAATGAATGAACGGAAGGCAATGATTGACTATGTGTGTGTGGATGAAAGGATGAGAAGATGTATAATGGATGCAAGAGTATATAGAGGTTGGGGGAGTGGACTTTCTGACCACCACTTGGTGGTGGCCAGAATCAGAATCCAAACAAGATGGAGGAAGAGAAGAAGGGAAAGACAGGAGGAAGTATTTGTTACAAGGAGGGTAGAAAAGTTACAAGAGGATGGAATAAAGGCCGAATATAGAAGGGAAGTGGAGGAACGATTGGGTAAATATAGATTGGAGCAGATGGGGGACGTGGAGGGTGTGTGCAAGGTATTGACAGAAGAAATCTGTGCAGCATGTGAGGTGGTGTGTGGGGTGAAGAGGAGACGAAAGGGGGTTCAGGGAACAGCATGGTGGACCGAAGAGGTGAGAGAGGCTGTGGCACAAAAGAAGAAAGCATATAATGAGTGGATGAGAAACAGGGGCAACGAAGAAGCTGAGAGACGGAC
>JAGKTI010005205.1:35436-46323 GCA_018397915.1 Birgus latro | reverse complement strand
CGTCCCGCCGTGTCTACAGTCAGACTGAGCTCTGATTTGAATCGGCAACGCGACGAGCGTGGGAGGTGCGTGCGCCGGCGTGTAACGGCTACCACGCCAACGGACAATTCAAATTTATGGGACGATGTCACGACTTACCCAACATAACGTTACAATGTAGAAAATTCGTGACATTACGCCCCTTAAAAATTTCAAATTTTACTCTAGAGTAAAATTTGACACTATATATACAGCATATATATATATGCATCCTAACTCAGTCACACAAGATTCACACTGTGGTGTGTGTACTATCCTGTTACAGGAGGCAAAACAGTGTCGCCTGTGAGCGTAAAAACCTCGTATTTACGTTAAGGAAAGCAAGCTTGAGGGAAAAACTCCGAGACGACAGTGGAAAGTCCTGCACTCAGGTCAACTGAGCGAAAAATTCGCTACATTTACATTAACAACTAATTGTTATGTAGCGTGGTGTATGTGATACACGGTGTAGGTGTGACAGTTGTAGTGTAACTGTACCTACGTGTAAGCAATAATAATAATACATATTAAGGCAATAATAAAGGCGACGAGGGCAGAAGAGATGAAATGCCAGGGTGCAGCAGACGATCAATGGTCCTGGACATCTTCTTCACTCAGCGACTGTACCTGTGGGAATGAGTCAAGGTGGAGTATCAATAGTGTCAATGCAAGGGTTACACTAAATTACAATTTCATCCACCCAGCAATCAATCCACACACACACAAAAGAAGGTACTTTTTAGCCGAAAGTCAATTGATAACAAATTTCGTAGGTATGTCGCAGTTATTTCCTCAATAGTTGCCTTTTTCTAATCTACACTTACGCCTAATAAAAAGGGCTCGTCGTCGGTGCCCTCGGCTGGGATCGTACCACGACTACCCGCCTGTCATCGGTGTCCTCGGTTGGGCTCACCGTGACTGCACACTTATAGCTATACTTAACATTACAAAGGGCTCGTCACCTCGACTACCCGTTTGTCATCGGTGTCCTCAGTTGGGTTCACTGTGACTGCACGCTTATGATTAGTAAAGGTAGTCCAGAATCCCTATGCAACTTTGGCAGGTCACATTTTAACACCCTGCATGGGTGTGAACACTCATGTGGCTTCTGTGTAATCTCCGGGAATCCTCAGGGAGGCCCATGGCTCCAGATACACCACAAGGTAATTCAAACTCAGCCTCAGATTGCCTCTGCGGGGTCTTGGACTTCCCCCTTAACCTACCTTAATCTACGATGCATACAACATGCACAAGCCCTACGCTTACGACTGATAAGGGCTTGTCGTCGGTGTCCCCGGTTGGGATCGCCGAGGATGTGCACTTATAAGCTACAATACATATGTATGTACAGACCCCAAACATAGTATGTCCTGTGGGGCCAACAAGCGAGACGTGAGGTCTTAGCAGCAGTACTGACTGGGAACCAAGCTAGTTCCTGGATCGCTCAAATCTCTCAGAACAGCACAGTCTTAGGAAACCCAGTGTACAACAGACACTCACGTTACCACTGCCCTCTCTCACACGGCTCAGAGATTATGGGCGTGGATTCAAACGGCGCAGGAAGGAAACTTTCCTGAATGGTGGTACGTCGACACACATTGCAGGAGTGCACAAAACTATCAATATCCTGTCCCATTCCTGGCCAGAAAAAGTCAGCACGGATACAGCCTTGGGTTTTCCTTTTGCCCATATGACCTCCTGTTGCTGAGCAATGACCCCATTCTAACACTGCTTGGCGGTAGTTTGCAGGAACAACAAACTGCAATCGAACCTCGCCCTCGGGTGTTCGTGACTCACGGTAGAGCCGTCCTTGTCTGCGAAGGAACCTGGCTCGTCCACCCCGTGAATACTTGGTCACTCTACCCTTTTGTTTCTTCCACACAACAGCAAGGGTCGGGTCAGTCTGTTGCTCTTGGACAACATCTTGACTGCAAATCAGATCTTGCGGCAATGCAATAGCCACTGGGGCAACACAATTTGGAGCCGTGGCCATGGCTCGTGTTACTGCAGCCGAAGTCTGAGTAGTGACATCTGTGGTGCAACTATGCTTGGCACCTGGTATATTGCCTATAATGAGGTCGAACAAAGGTTCTTGCATGACAACTGCAACTGTTGACTGTATAAAAGGGAGATGCTACCTGGATACATGCCTCAGGAAACAATCTCACTGATCCATCAATAAGCTGAGCTTGTACCTGTCTGCCTGTATACTATTCAGGACGAACAAGACTCTGCCTGACAGTACAACCTGAGGAACCATTGTCTCTCAGTACATTAACAGAAACACCTCCCACAAACCCTGGCTGAACAAGGAAGGCACTGTTACCTGTGGGAGGGCCTGTGGAGGAAGCGGCCAGCCATTGATAAGGCTGCCTGGCATATAACTCTTCAAATGTGACAGGAGTATTTGCCTTAGGGATCGTACCCGAACTAGAAGCATGGGGAGTTGTACTCACCCTCTGGGGAGCAGGAGCACTGACGGCCTGTGGAGAAGAGTTCACCGTCTCAGGGGGACTAGTGAACTGTGTAGGAGGAGCTGTACTCACCATCTGGGGAGCAGGAGCACTGACGGCCTGTGGAGGAGAGTTCACCGTCTCAGGGGGACTAGTGAACCGTGAAGGAGGAGCTGTGCTGTCGGGACCGGCACCATCGTGTGCTTGTTGAGGAATGAAGGCTGCTGCACTCGCCTCCTGCCTCCGATACACTGGGGCTGGTGTCGAAAAGGTTTGTCCCGGTTGGCGATTACGTGGCTGATACTGCTGCTGTTTAGGGTACTGCTGCTGGTTAGGGTACTTGTTGTACCTCTTCCAGTCAGGTTTCTGTGAATTCTGCCACTGGTCCTTCTGCGGTTTGCCTGGACCATGACCATTACTTTGAGAATGCCCTTGATGCTGGGTTTCAGTCTGGGACTGCTTACCAGACTTAACAGAGTCTGTCCTGTTCCAGGACTGCTGCTTACGTGTTTCGTACCCATACGCACTAAAGAAAGCATCAGCGGTTTGTACCATTTCTGACGCGTCCTTCACTTTGGACATCTTTAGCTGGGCTACAAGCTCAGCAGGCCACGACTTTTCTAGCTGTGTACGCAGCACGAGGTCGATCACTCCCTCTCGTGTGCTGGGAGTCTCATCCTTCTCCATCCACTCTCTCAAATATGCCGTGAGACGGTCGAGGAACTGAACGGCTCTCTCCTTTTCCTGGAGACGCGCCTTCATGAACTGACTTCTAGCATGGTCAACAGTAAGACCGTACGCTTTGATGAGTGCAGACTTCATCATCTCATACGTGAGATTATCTCCGCGAATTCTGTGGAGAATGTCGAGGGCGGGGCCCTCAAACAGGCTAAGAAATTGAAGCCGCTTAGCTGCCTCATCCAGATCGTACAGGTTTGCCATGTCTTCGAAACGAGCTATAAATGGCTTGATTCGCTCGCCTTCCTTGTAAGAGGGAAGCTTGAGACGTGGAGTTGCTAGAAAAGGCGCTGAGAGAGCAGAAGTGAAACTTGGATTGGCTGCACCCGGTGTGCCTGAAGCCATGGAGTCTCGCTTTAGCTTTAAGACTTTCAATTCGTGTTCACGTTCTCTCTCTCTCCCTTCACGTTCATGTTCACGTGCTTTGTCTCGTTCTCGTTCCTCACGCGCTTCACGTGCCTCGCGTTCAACACGTTCCTGTTCACGTAGTTGGCGTTCGTGTTCGCGTTGCCACTCCCGGTCCTCCCGCTCGCATTCTTTCTGTCGTTCTTCGTACCCCCGTAGTTCTTTCTCATGCTCGCGTAGTTCTTTCTCATGCTCACGCTGTTCTTTCTCATGCTCGCGCTGAATTTTCCGCTCCTCACGGGCACAATTTTCACGTTCCTGCTCACTATTGAAGTGCGACAGGACATAATCTCGTATTTCCTGGGGGTTAGTGAGCCCCATTTCTTTTGCCTCTTGCACGAATGTACTGTGCTCCATCGTGCTTGGTTAAGACTGAGTGACAACTGAGACCAAGTATGAGTGAGTGATTCGGTAATAAATTTTTGGCTAGGAGTTTATCCTGGTATGAGGTCACCAGATGTCAGGGGAAAATGAGAGTTTTACTCTGGCGTGTCGCCAGATGTCAGGGGAAATTTAAGTATTCCCAAGAAATAATGAAATATTGTATAATTGGTATACAATGTATAGCTGAGTGTGCTATGTCAATTCTCTAGGGTCAAGAATTACAAACTTCCTCAACGGCACGCAGCAGAGAACTAGACGCTCTATTGGGCTGCAATATTGTGCCGTTGGCCTACGAGAAAGTTTCTTCTCCCCCCCCAACAATCAAAAAAAAAAAATTATAATAATAATAATAACAGGCTCTTGGCTGAGCCAAACTCCTAGCTAGCACAACGGATTTAAAGTGTGATGCCAAAGCTGGCCTAAGTACCGGCCGTGATTTAATTCAAAAGTTGTGCTAACGCAGAGTAGCAAACTGTATTAAATAATAGAGTGGAGTAATCAAACACAGTTAATAAACTTTAACAAAGCTCAAGAAAAGAACTGTGAATTTATTAATTACAAAGAAATGAATTTACGTTACATGAAATTCAAATCAAGTAAA
The DNA here is from genome assembly GCA_018397915.1 of Birgus latro. NCBI lineage: Eukaryota > Metazoa > Arthropoda > Malacostraca > Decapoda > Coenobitidae > Birgus > Birgus latro. Next base: position 41,724 of record JAGKTI010005205.1, on the reverse strand, counting down.
GGAATGCACTCACTCGCTCAGACACTCAGATAACGGCTAAATATTTCAAAAAGCTTAGCCTAGGAAAAAACCAGAAAATACTGATCGGTATGGATGAAACAGAGCTGCTGTGGCGATCACCAAAGTGGGTGGGGCTGCAGGAGACACGCCAATACAAGCTGAAATCTGAAAACGCTAAGAAAGCACTGAGCCTAGAAAGGCGTCCCGCGTCCCGCCGTGTCTACAGTCAGACTGAGCTCTGATTTGAATCGGCAGCGCGACGAGCGTGGGAGGTGCTCGCGCCGGCGTGTAACGGCTACCACGCCAACAGACAATTCAGATTTATGGGACGATGTCACGACTTACCCAACATAACGTTACATTGTAGAAAATTCGTGACACTGTCTTCCTCTGTCTGTATTTCCTGCTTCCTATGATCTCCAGTCTTTCAAACGCAGTGTGTCCAGGCATCTCGAATTGAACGGATCTTGAATTTGGCTCTCTTTTGTACTGTTTTTGCTTTTTCTTGGAAGGCACAGTATGCAGGCCTGTGGCCTTTGGTTCCTTCTTCCTTGCATATAAAAAAAAAATATATATGACCTTGGCCTTTGACTTATGATCTCGGAAACAATAGATCAACCCCTCGAGTGATCATCAGCTTATTACATCAAAGTTTATTCAAATCAGATCAAAACTGTTTTAATTATTTCGTTCACACACAGATACAGACGTCGAACTTTGACTTTCCCTATGGCCATGATCTTTGACCGACTGTTCTCAAAATTGAATCACTTCATTCTTGACTTACCCTCAACCCTTCCTCCATGTTTGATCTAAACTGGATCAGAGTGGTTTATATTGATTTTGCTAGGTCAGTCTTTGACCTATCTCTGTGACCTTGACCTTTCACCTTTCTTCTAAAGAACAATAGATTTCCTCATTAGTTACCTCTTAACCATCGAGTAAAATCAGTTAAAAACTGAGTCACTTGGTTAAAACTCGCACACACACACACACAGACACACACACACACAATCAGCAAGACAGAGTAATGCACACACACACACTCGTGCGTACCGCTCAAAACATCATCATGTGCTTTCTCTTCACAAGCGCGGGTGTACATAGAGTAAATATTAAACGAGAAATTAAAAAAAAAAAACAATGTTAGATATGCAGCAGTTAACTGTTCTGAAGATGTGTTTATCCTGCAATTGCTCAACATCCTTTATAAACTATATCAGAGAGTGGTGAGAGAACGATGGAGAATCTTGTCTGACCATATGATTGTGGTATATTAGGCGAAATTGAAACGAGCATGGAAGATGAACATTGGCATGGCTGTGGAGGGTTTGAGCCGGGGGGAACAAGGCTGTCCTGTAATAGTCAGATCCACAATCCCCCCCCCTCCCACCATTAGTAATTTCGAATCATTAACTGCGTGCAGTGCAGCAGCCCTCACAGGCTGCCCCCTTCCTAGAATCGGGCTTGACCCCACCCTGGTTACCCATTCATGGAGCCCTGACTACGCCACTGAGGACAATGGATGAAAGAAGTATTCAGAATGAAAACCTGAAAGTGAATGCTGTATATTGAGAGCAAATCAATGAATAAATAAGAAGAGTCAATGAAAAGAAGCAAATGAAACAGGAAAAACTGTGAAATGCATACTGAAAGTGTTTGGTTATGAATGCAAAAACTGTGCAATGTTGCATGTCGACTTGTAAGAGAGTAATAGGCAGGTGGGATGCGAAGTCAAAGAGCAGTGAAAGAGAAAAGGAAAAAGAGTAATGATCGAAAAGAATGCAGTAAGGGTTCTGATGAAACAACTAGGAAAATGAACAAGGAAAGAAAGGAGAATATGGTGAGGGATACAAAGCTTTGCCAGCTGTTGCAACTGTCAAAAAGGAAAATTACAGCTCATTACGAAGCGAACGTTGACAGAAGTTAGAGTGGATACAAGAGAATATCCTGATGAAAGAGCGAGGAAATTTATGAATAGGTGAAGGGGAAAAAATGATTGATGAATACGGAGGCACAATGAATGTAAACTACTTCTGACTGGGCATATTGTTTGACACTCTCTCTCTCTCTCTCTCTCTCTCTCTCTCTCTCTCTCTCTCTCTCTCTCTCTCTCTCTCTCTCTCTCTCTCTCTCTCTCTCTCTGTGTGTGTGTGTGTGTGTGTGTGTATAGCAGCCTCAGTTAGCCAGGGGTGATTCAAGTGAAAAGGGGTCAACTACTGCTGTCCAAGAGGCTTGTCAATAAAATAGTCTGTCATTAACTAGATTTTTGTCGTTTTGCTTAAATGGTAAAATGGGAGGGAGACTTGGCAAATGTAAAGGCTAGATTACAGTAACACAGAACAGAACAGAAGGAACAAAAAGAAGCAGTCACAGCGTGCAACAGCCTCTCCCACCACATGCGGTAAGGGGCGATTATTTGGCTTAGCCCTGTGACCTTGACCTTTGACTGATTCTTCTCGAAATCGAATATCTTTATCCACGCCTTACCTGAACGTCTCCACAAAGTTTGGTTTAAATGTGTTAAAAATAATTTAAGTTAACCTTGTTATATATATGTTATATGTTTTAAGAAAATAATAAGTCACACCCTTAGGGAAATCTCAACCCATTCACCAAGACTGATCCAAATCAGATGAAAATTGTGTCTGTTATTCACACAGAGACGCAGGTAGAACTTTGGCCTTATTTGTGACCGTGACCTGTGGCTAATTGTTCTCAAAATTTAATCTCTTCGAACTTCCCAGCCCCGTAACCTTTCCAACAAGTTTTACTTAAATCATATTAAAATTAAGTTGACCTTGTCCTGTGACCTTGGTCATCAGTCTTTCTATGTGACCTTCACCTTTGCCTTACTGTTTTAAAAATCAATTCCCTTTATACTTGCGTTCCCATATACCTATCCACCAAATCTGGTCTAAATCGGATAAAAGCTGTTTAAGCTGACTTAGCCCTGTGACCTTGACCTTTGACTTGTGGTTCTCAAAAACAACAGTTAACCCTTTGAGTGATCCTCAGCCCATTCACAAAAACTGGCCCAAATCAGACTGACGTATTACCTTCAATCTGTGACTGTTGTTAAAAATGAATCCTTCATTCTTGCCTTTCCCTTTACATTTCCCATAGGTTTGATCTAAACTTGATTTTTAAAAATTATGTTGATTTTTTTTTTCACTTAGCCCTATGACCCTGGCCTTCGAACTATTCTTAATGACAGGCTTACTAAGTGATTCCCCCTCAACCCTCTCACGTGGGTTTCATTAAAAGAGATAAATATTGAGATACTTTGTTAATGCGGGCGCGCACGAGCGCGATAATGAAAACAACACCTGCGTTTGCAAGCGCGGGAGTAATCATCACCGTATTCATCAGCATTATCATCATCAACGCCGCGATCTCTCACAAGAACTTCCAAGCAAGAGATGATTGTGGCAGAACCATCTCCAGTTTAGTTTGTCCTTACATTCTTCCCTCACTAAATAAACCATGCTTTTGTTGGCGTGGGAGACTTTGGGTCTTCCTAAGTGCTATATTGCATGTTCAAGGTTCAACTCCTTGCACCTTGATCACGAGCTATTATGCTAGGGTTCTTTTCAAGACCGGATCTAGTACATACAACTAAAGGAACAGGGCATAATAACTAGGCTGAACCAACCCTACACGTATATTACCTTAGTTACAACCTGACAAGATACAGATACAATATTTCACAATACACTAAATAGGCACAAAACACAGATCAGACTAGAGAACTTGGGACTGGGTGACTGGGCTGCCTGGGATGCTTGCAGGTGGCGGCCAGGTGTAGGGGGAGTCCCAGGGCAGTCACCCTCCTGTAGAAGACACGGGACTCTCACCAGCAGCCGGGTCATCTCGGCTGGGCTGAGGGGCAAAGTGGAGGGCAGGGCGGCCCCTTACCGTCAGGGCCTCGTCGTGGTGTTTGGCTCTCTGGACTCGGGCCGAATAGGGTGAGCAGACGCTCTTGTCTGTGCCTACTCTGGGCGCCGGAATTCCGGCTGGCGGGGCTGGGTAGGTCGCGCCTCAGGGTCCTGGGGACGCCCCTGGGCGTCTGGGGGCTGCAGTCTGCCTTAGGTGGAGTCGCCATCAGGGGTGGTCTGTGGCGGTTCTTCCGTCGGGAGTGTGGCAGTCAGGGTCGTCACTGGGGCACCAGCTGTGGGGCGTGGATCCCCAGGCTGACTACTGGACCACTCCAAATCTCCTCCAGCTGCAGCTTCTCCAGGGGTTCACCTCTGTGGGGAGAGAAAGAGAGTCCCACTCGGCTACAGGAATGGTGGTGGGCCGAGCCAGGGACGTCCTCCTTAGGGCATGGCCTAGTAGTAGAGGATAGGGAGCTGATGGTGGCCTGCTCTGCCCTCCCTGTACAGACGGTGGCCGACACGGTGGTTCCTCTAGCTCCAGGGACTACAGGAGGTGGACGGACGGTGGCCTGTTCACCCTGCCCGACATAGATGGTGGCCTGTGACGTGGTCCTGCGCCCTATAGAGGGGGCAGCGAGAGGACGGACGGTGGCCGACCCTCCGCGCCCGGTACAGACAGTGGCCTGTACCTTGGTCCCACCACAGGTAACAACTGAGGAGCAGACGGTGGCCTACTTTCCCTTGTACCCGACACGGACGGTAGCCTATGTCGCGGCGCGCTGTTCCTGTGTTTACCTGTAGGTGGGGAGCAGACGGTGGCCTGTGTTGCAGTCCTATAGGAGGGTGCAGCGGAGGAGCGGACGGTGGCCTGCTCTGCCTCGTACCCAACACGGACGGTGGCCTGTGTCATGGCACTGCCTGGGACTAAGGAGGTAGTCCCACCCTGAACCTAGCGAGGGCTGTCATGGCTTGAGAGTAGGTGGCTGAAACTGCTACCTTGGTGGGTCGTGGGTTGAGGGCGAGAGGGACGTAAGGTGATCAGGGATGTGAGCCCCTCTTTGTCTGATCCTTTACCCTCCTTATCTGCCTCCCCGTGGTCTCCTCCTCGGGTGGGTGTTGCGAAATCTGCCCCTCCATGGTCTCCTCCTAGGGTGGGGGTTGTGACATAAGTCCCTGTTTCTCCCGTCAGGGTGGGCATTTTACTAAGCAGTATGTTTTGTGTGTTACATATTCCTATAGCCTTGCATGTTGCTTACTACTTTTTAATACTGACATGGTTTGCATCAGTAACGATATAAAGAGGCAAAATAAATAACTGAGGAAGAGGTGTCATGACATCTTAAGTCAATGAGAATACGGCTCAGTTGACTCCCTTCTCTTCCCAAAAATGCTCATCTACTTTTCCCTGTCATCATATACAATTTTCTTCTTCCAGTGATACTTGGAGTTTCACTTTCCAACATTTCCTTTGGTGCCCGTCTATGTTCTTCCTTTAAATACATCCATACCATCTAGGTGTACAGTATTTCCAGATTTCACTCCTACAAAGTCCTTTCTCTCATTTGAAATTTTTCTTGAATTATTCTGTTACTTATAAAATGGCATCCATTATACACCTGGCTGCAGATGTTCTGAGGGAAGTCATTTCTGTGACCTGCAACTTAGGACTTTCTGTTATTCCATATCCAAGTTTCAGTTTTACACAAGAACATTTGAAGCAGAACACTTTCATGCATTGTCTTAGTAACCTACAAATTGACCATCGAATCATTTTAGAATACTGTCAGGTTCACCTATTACTCTTCTCCCCTAAAGGAATATCTACATCCTGCCAAACTAAAACAATACAGTTGCCAGATACTTAAATCTAACTCCTTTCTCAAGTAACGCGCCACACACCTATGCCTAGTTCATCCTGTTTTCTTGAGTGTGTGATGACATATATTTCTTCTGTTTCCACACAGTGAACAAGAGTTTTATGTGACCATTGCACTTGAAGACAACTGGGACCCCCTATGCACACACACACACACACACACACACACACACACACACACACACACACACACACACACATCATCGCTCGCTGGCTCAGTGGTAACGTTCTTGCTTGCCATCTGGTGGATAGGTGTTCGCACCTCGCTCAGGTTGCAAAAAGTTTCACTGACAAAGTGGGTGGTTACTGTCCCCCTTGAGCAAGAGGATGGATGTGTGCGTGTGTGAAGGTCACAGCCTTGCCCTTAGATTGGACTATATAAGTTCTCAGCTCCCTTCCGGGACGGTAAAAGCTGACAGTCACGACCATCGAGTGATCCTGACCGACCCTGCAAATTTTCCACACACACACACACACACACACACACACACACACACGTATTCCCTGATCAAATTACAGATACTGTTACAAAAT
>JAGKTI010005205.1:0-20393 GCA_018397915.1 Birgus latro | reverse complement strand
ATATATATATATATATACTCTCTCTCTCGTTATCTTAACCAGCCACTGTCAGACATTCCTCAAGTGTAACCTTGCTTTATTGCAAGCATATCTTAATTATATTTCTGCATAGCTAACTATGTGATGTTTCAAAATTTTCGAACCGAGTTTCGTAATATCAATATGTCGTTTGGTCAGTTCCTAGTGACTAAGCTAGATGATTCAGCCAAGCCACTTAGCTTGTGATGTGAGTGAGTGTGAGAGAGTGTGTAGCAGTGGGAGTGAGTGTGTGTGAGCGTCAAGGAGCCCCACACGTCACCACACACGGTTGCCCAGGCTGTGGTCAATAACAGAGTCGTTGTTTCGTATGTTCCGCCAAGGTTTAGGGGGCGGGGCCTGGTGAGCGTGGCTACCACTCCACACCAATTCCACTGATTATGACTAGATGTATCGCAATGCTTGGTACAAACTTCGACAAGAATTATAAGCTATCTTATATTCCAGATTGCAAATCGAAGTTCTCATTTGAGATTTCTTAATTATTTATGTTATTTTTAATATACTATGTTTTGTATTCAATGCTGCTAGCATATTTCTAGTACAGAAGAGATTAAGACTGACAGTGAACGAAGGTTTAGGTATGTGCGTGCAACAGCGAACACACTTGTGATTGGTCTGGAGCTGCAGCCACCTCACAAATGGTTTTGTTTTTTAAAGAGCCTCACTCCTGCCCGACTTTCCTGCCCGCCAGCCTATGACTTCTCTGTTCACCCGCTGCACCCCTGTTACTAGCTCCTTCAAGCACGGGCCAGGAGCTGACCATTTATCGGCAGTGTCTAGTTCCCTGGTGTTACGGTGACCGCGATAAGCCATGGGGCCCCACGACCGCCGCGAAGTTGAGGAAGTGTCGGACGTGTACTCTGAGGACGGGAGTTTGTCACGATGCAACAGCCTGGACAGAATGCCCACCTTCACCGTCCTGGGGGATGGAGTGGTGGAAGAGAAGTTCAGGGTAGACAGGAGAAAGCTGGAAGCCATGATATTAGGTAAGTGGACCTAAATTTTTAGCTAAATATTTTTTCCTTGTATTTTCATAATAGGCAGATTAATCTTACTTGAGTAGCCTCAGAATAGGAGGGTAATCATTTGCAAGTATTTCACAGAGCGGATATTTAACTCTTTATATAAATGGGGAGGCGGTAGCTCGATCGGTAGAGAGTTGGCTTGCAGTCCCGAAGGACCCAGGTTCGAATCCTCGCTGAGGCAGGGAACAGTTTAAGGATTTGAATTTCATTAAATCAGGCTTTACTGATCTACCAGAAGACCCGTCAACATGTCGTAAAAATAACCCCGCAAATACCAATACACCAGTCCTGTATGAGACAGCCCTAGCATGTATTCAATATGGACGGTGGGTGTTAGCGCCGAAGTGGTGACATGTAGAGGTTAGGAGGACGGCTGGGCCTTGATAGCAGGCTGTAAAGCCTATGCCCAGAGTCAGACACATAAAAAAAATAATAATAATTTGTTTAATTATAAGTAGACTGAAAAATCATAAGAACTTAGCGACATGATGAGACAATGAACGTCACGCTTAGCTGTAATCAGAGCTACCTACACGACCTTGAATACTGTATCAAAAGCTGATCATTCTTATCAACGGTCATGAGTACCAGATGAGGGAAGCCCGGGAGATTACACCACACCTGATAAAATATAAGGTGATCACAGTTTAGTGAGGTAACGATTCGGTCACCCACAAGGCAGTTCGATGGTGAAGATGTGACGTGTTCAGAACTGTAAGTCTTTATCAAGTGATCATGGTTGCGTAAAGTTATTCTCAACGCTCGTGAACACAGTACATTTATCGTGATTTCAAGGGCGTTTTATGTAAAGGGGTGACTTAATAATTATTCAGTTTAGTGCCAGACTTCCTAACCCCAGATTCATCCAGAATGCCTTCAGCGAAAGTACTTTCAAATTTTCTCTATACATACCTAATAATTTAGCGTGTACACTTACTGCAACTGAAGATATTTAGTAAAGAAAACTACTGTAGTGGTTATACACGACACCACAGAACTGATGGCAATGAAATCAGCAGGGGGAATTATCGGTTAAATAAAAAAGGTGGAGGCAATTCAGTTTGACAAGAAATCTTATCGGGAAGGTAATAAATGGAATTGCTGGGTTTGAGTATCGGGTGCACCTTGAGCTATGACTGTGTTCTTGTGTTGGTGTTTGTGTTGTGCTGGTGGTTTAGTGTGAAATGTCGGTATTGTTTTGCTTGTTAGTGTGGGTGTTTTTTTGTGCGGGTGTTTTTTTGTGCATGCTTGTATTTGTTTATTTAGAAGTTTGTGCATGTTTGTGCGTGTGCACACATCTTTACAGTATATGAATATGTATGAGTTACCTGTGTGTGAATGTGTGTGTGTGAATGTGTGTGTGTGTGAATGTGAGTGTGTGTGTGTATGTGAATGTGTGTGTGTGTGTGAATGTGTGTGTGTGTGTGTGTGTGTGTGTGTGTGTGTGTGTGTGTGTGTGTGTGGCACACACACAAAAGCTTCGTTGTCATGGGGATTAGATATCAACATAGGAAATATCTGTTAGGGCTGCCAGTGTTGTAATTTGTTCCCAGTGGTTGTTCATGCAGTTAGCTAATATGAAAAGATATTGCTAGTGAGCATTTAGTTGGACTGTCTGAATAATGACGGAGGAGTTCCCTGTTCCCGCCAAATTTGTGACGTCAGTGTCTGGTAATGACGTCACGATGTAAACAAACCCTCGCCTCACAGAGTTACGTCGTTCGGTTTTTAGCGCTGGCTTCTGCTTCGGTATTAACAAATGATCATTTTTAAATGTGATATCCTGCGTTTTTCACAGAACATGCAGGTGATCTTAAATGTGTATTGCGATATGCTGTATTATACAAAGAACTACATTAGGACTGTGACATTACGCGCTGTGGAAAAATAACCCTGATAGAACAAACGCATCTTGTACTGTACGTATATTTTTCCAGTAACATATTTTTAGGTATTTGTAAATATTAAATTTATTTTCCAATACTTATTTTGTTCCTTCCCATTGCTTTTAGATGTTAAATCTGTGACTTCAGTATGGAGAGTTACTAGCCTACATACTCAGTTATATTAGAATTTTGACCCCTTCGGTAGCGGGGAAAGTTCTGAAGATCAATGAAAAATGTAACGATAAAAATCAGTGAAATTAGATGAACGGCTAATAAATGAAACAATAAGAAACTTGAACCACCTTTATTACTAACAAAGACAATAAAAATCTACAGCCAATTATCAGTGTAGGTATCATTTAAAGGCGATACAACAACAACAACAACAACAACAAAATCTTCACCGTAGAATTGATATTTGGGAAGTGGACGTTCGCGCTAAATTTTTCGAGTAATGGAAATAAGGATTATCCCGAACCCAGCCAAGTTTTTATGACACAAGTTTTTAAGGAGTTACTGTGGGTTTTGCACAAAGTAACAAGACCTGATGTAACAGTGGACGTAACAGCCTTTGGTCGTAACCTTGGTATCCTGTGATCTTGACCCCGGTGTCCTTTGGTCCTATCCCCGGTGTCCTTTGGTCATATCCTCGGTGTCTTTTGGTCCTATCCCCGGTGTCCTTTCGTTCAAACCTCTGGTATCCTTTGGTCCTAACCCTGGTATCTTTAATCCTAACCCCGGTATCCTTCGGGTCTTTCACTGGTACCAACTGGTCCTAATCATTGCATCATTAGTACTAAACGCAGTATCCTTTAGCGTTAATCCTGGCATCCTTTACTGCTAATACGGACATCCTTTACTGCTAAAACTGGCATCCTTTACTGCTAATCCTGACATCCTTTACTGCTAATCCTGACATCCTTTACTGCTGATCCTAGCATTCTTTACTGCTAATCATTTCATCCTTTAATGTTAATTCTGGCATCCTTGAAGTGTTAATCCTGGAATACTTTAGTGTTAATCCTGGAATATTTTAATGTTAATCCTGGAATCCTTTACTGTTAATCATAACATCATTTAGTGCTAATCATGACTTCTTTAGTGTATATCATGGCAATCGTTAGTGTATATCATGGCATTCTTTAGTGTATATCATGGCATTCTTTAGTGTATATCATGGCATTCTTTAGTGTTAATCATGGCATCCTTCCTCTTTTCCACTCTGATGGCTCTGTAGGTATTTCTTCTGCTGATAAAGCAGAACTCTTCACTCAGACTTTCTCCTTCAGTTCCCTTAGACAATTCCGGTGCTGTTCCTCCATCATTTCGACCCTCTGACTTCCTCCTAGTTGACATTAACCCGTTATAGGAGTCCACACTGTAAGTGTGGAATGTGTTCGAGCGAGCGAGCAAGCAAGTCAGGCAGTGATGAATATTGTCCCATGTGGCTCATCATCTTCCTCTAATTTCCTGACCTGAAAATACTAAAAAGAACTTAGAAGATTACACCAAAAATATTCCCTCACACTTCCTAAAACCAATACTCCTCTTGTATTAATTTTAGTTCTAGAGCTTGGGACCTAGCAGGTTCATGACTTAGCTTTTTGCTCACTCGCAAAAATTACTTTCCTCGATCAGGGTATTGTATTAGTCTGACTCGGATTCAGTCAAAAATTTCCAAAAACAGCCAGACAGAAGGTATTATTTGTTTTGAAATGGCAAAACGTGGTTGCTCTCACCAGTCGTCAGAAAATACTGCTGCACTATTCACGCAAGCTAGGACCGTTACTTCTTGCACAGCCGGCTGTTATGCTAATCTACCTTATATAAAAACATTTCCTCGATTTGTGGAAAAACTGTTGGGAATTACGGGTTGTCTATGAAATGAAAATAAGTGAGGATTTTTATACGACTTCCAAATTGATGTCTGTCTTGTAACTTCAAAATTGGCTGAGATATCAAAAAAAAAAAAAAAATTGTAACTGTACTACAGAGTTTTCCTCCCAACTCCTTCCCCCATTTCTTGCTGATGCGTTAAATCTTTCGCTTGGGTCCATATGTCGGGTCCAAACTGTGACTAAATTTGGTGTTCTTACTCGCTTCACTTGCTCGAACAAAATTTTATAAAATTGATTTTTTTTTCTGTCATCACTGGCCTCAATACTATAATAAATAACAAGGCATATGTGCCTGATGGGACCCTCCTGTTGTCCTTAAGAACTGTGATTCTGTTCTTACACCCTGCCCAGGTAAACTCTTTTGTCTTTGTCAACTTGTACCCTTCCTTCTTGCTGGAAGTTTGCTCATTCAGCCTGTCCCAAAGAAGAGTGACCATTCCCAGCCCTTTAACTTTTGCCCAATAGTTTTCACATCCTGTATTTCAAAGGTTTTTGAGTGTCCTCTTGACAAAAAAAAAAAATAAATAAAGCACCATTCCTATCACAACTTTCTTTCCAATCGTCAGTATGAGTTCCACCAGGGACTGGCGATCTTCTCACCTACCTTTCAGATTCCTTGTCATCCTCCTTTTGGGACTTTTGTGAAAGCTTTGCCATTGCACTTGAAATTTCAAAGGCACTCGATGAGTCTGGCATAAATCTTTAATTTCCAAACTGCCCTCTCATGGATTCTATCCTTCTATCTGTGCCTCCATCTCTAGCTTCCTTCCTGGTCGATTTATAGCTGCCATTGTAGACAGCCACTGTTCTTCTAGAGTTATCAGTAGTGGTGGTCCTCAGGGCTCTGTCCTATCACCAGCTCTCTTCCTTAGGTCATCAGTGACCCAAGCTGTACATCTAACCTTATCCACTCATATGCTGATGACTCCACCCTTCATCTTTCCATTCGCTTCCTGCAGCATCCATCTCAGCAGTTACTTCAACAAACATGGGATGAAGCTATGGCACACCTAATTTCTGACTTGGTTCATATCTCTGATTGGGGTAAAAGTAATCTTGTTTTTAATGCATCAAAAACTCGGTTCTTACATCTTTCAATCCGACAAAATCTTCCACAGGAGTAGCCTCTAATTTTTAGCAGAACTAAACTCAATCCTGCATCATCATTAAACATAATTGGAGTTTCATTCTCTCGGGATTTATCTTGGAAATATCATATTACCTCTCTTGTAAAATCTGTGTCCAAGAGATTAGGTGTGCAAGCCAACTCCGTGACTTCTTTACCCCAGCACAGTTGTTGACTTCATACACCAGTTTCATTCACCCCTGTGTCGAGGATAAATCTCATGTGTGGGGAGGCTTCCCTCATACAGCTCTTCTCAACAAGGTGGAGTCAAAGGCTTTTCATCTCATTACCGGCTCCTTTCAACCTGTCTCTTCGCCGCACTGTTTCATCTTTAATGTTTTTCTGTCACTACTTCAATGGGGGACTTGTGAAGCTGCTTACTGCTAGAGGCCACCACCGTTAACAGCTTGTCCACCCCGAGTATGTGTTAAATTACTGTGATTTTTCTGTTTGTGACAACCTGTGTGGTAAAATACCATCATATGTTATTAAAGTATTGAAAGGCTTCGTAACAAAAATGTAACTGGGGAAAATACATTGCTCTCGTTTCATTTTCCCGAAAACAAAGGCCGAATTTTGAAAACATAACACATATATATATATATTTTTTTTTTTGTCGTTAAATGAACCTGCTACAAAACTGAGTAAATTCTTGCCTCCTGATATTGTTCATTATATACTGTAGTTTTAACCAAGCACTTGTTTTATTTACGTCAGTCTCCCTTGTTGGCGAAAAGCTAATGGTGATGTATCAGATTATTCTACATCAGCCATCCGAGCTCAGAGACAGTCCCTGTTCCAAGATATGATTTGACCTCATGACCAAATCTTGGAATGGGGACTGTCTCTGAGCTCGGATGGCTGATGTAGAATAATTTAGTACATCAAAAAATTTCTGCCAAAAGAGAGACTGACACACACACAAAAAAAAGTGCTTGGCTAAAACTGCAATACAGATCAAACATTTCAGGAGGCAAGATATGACTCAGTTTTGTAGCAGCTTCATTAAAATCGAACGAAAAGAAATGTGTGTGCCAGGTTTTCAAAATTCGGACTTCATTTTCGGGGAAACAGACCAACCATCCCCAGCCACACATTCGGAAACAGGTCCTGTTATCTACTGATTTTGTGGTGTATATCGGTGCCGTGGAAACTCCACACTGCAGACTACTACAGTAAGATACCGAGAATCATATTCTGTGCTCAGGTGACAAGTAAAACTTTAGACTCTGCCATATTTAGACCCTAGACAGTGAAGTAAAAAAAATCCTACCCTCCTAAACAAATTTTTCTGGGTCTGCGCATGTGCAATAAGCCAGTGACATAACAACCTCGAGTTGCCACAACTGCTTCATCCACTGCAGTTGAATATGGAAAAAGAGAAAATGTTGACATACTGGATATTCAGCGGAAAAATATAAATGATTCACTGGACCGTCTTCAATGGCAATTCACCGATTCTATGAGAGGTGCCGACAAGATCAGCAACATCACAGCCAGCCTGAAGTTCACCCATTCGATGAGAGATGCCGACAAGAAGATCAGCGACATCACAGCCAGCCTGGAATGAATCAAACGCTGGTCTCACTTCAGCTGTCAAGGAGCAAGGCAATGCTGTGGTGCAAATCCAGGTCCTCACTGAAGAGAATCACCAACAGACATGATTATACTACCTGGATTACAAGAGTCAGTGAAATAAACGTTTCTCATGGGTACCAGAACATTCAGGAGAGACTTGATAACACTGCCAACAAAATAATTACAACTTTACTGGAAGACAAACTAAGCATGTTGAAAATCTCATTTGATCGAGTACATCATATTGGCAAGATGAATAACTGGAGATCCCAAGACATCCTTGCAAAGTTTATGCACTTTTCTTACCGTGATGCAGCTTTTCGCAATCGTCAGAAGCTGAAATGAACACGTGGCTGGAGGGTACCTCCAGCCACTGCACTGGTATATATTTGCCCGGGGGATGGGCTCTGCCCCCCCCCCCACGCCAGCGTCCTCTGTCGCCATGCAGAGGACGCCCCCTTGTTTACTGCGCTCCTCTGACGGGCTCTCCACCCTGAGCCCGTGCCACACCAGTGTGGCGAATCTTTAAAAAAAAAAAAAAAAAAAAGCTGAAATGAACCAGCGTCTTAATCAGCGAGGACCTGTGCCCTGCTACAATGGACATTTGCCGGAGTCAGTTGGATGCCGTAAATGAAGCAAGGTGGAATGGCAAACAAGCCTTCTTCAATTACTGCACCCTTGTTGTGAGAGACTGAATAGGAATGGTTGCTCACTGTAGCCACCTTGCTAGCACCCACCTACCCCCAACCACCCCTCCACCGGGCATCTCCCTCGTCTCCGACACCCACCCACAGGACATCCACTCCCACCCACACCAGTACCACCACTCACTACCATTTGGGTGCCACAACATCCACCTCCTACACACCACCTTGCCGTCACCAGGAAACCGAGGGTGCCAGCTTGCTAACCCCTGTTTGTGGCAGGAACCAGGGAGATGACAGGATACAGCAGCAGCAAGTGATTGCTCAACTTGTGTCATCAGAGGACATCCACCAGGCCTCATCTACCCAAGATAAGGAAGCACGTGCAAGGAAACAACCAAATTGATATAAACCAAAATAGTTCTATACAGTTATATCAACGCTATGCTCTGATAACAAGAAAATGGTAGATTCTGTTAATATCTTACCATTTCAGACTTAGATGATGATAAACTGATAGGACATTTAAATGAGATTACACATAATATTTCTGACAAAGATATTCCTCTTCATGTTCTAAATTTAGAATGTAACCCTCTTAATTACAATAATGATCTACATAAGAGTGATGTGGATCCTGATAATTACCTACTAAGCTCTCTGTATTATAGAAATCCATTATGTAATTATCTTTTTCAAAATTCCAACAGCTTACCTTTCCTTGAAGTTCCAGATAAATCATTTTCATTATTATTCCACAATATCAACATTGTACCTTTGCACTTCACAGAGTTATCCGAACTGTGTTTGTCACCTCATGTTTATCAGTTTGATGTTATGGGTTTATATGAAACTAAATTAAGGACATTCAGCTTCTTGTACCTTGATCACAAGCGACTGTTCTAGGGTTCTATTCAAGACTGGGTCTAGTGCATACAACTAAAGGAACAGGCTGAACCAACCTTACACGTGTATTACCTTAGTTACAACACTGACAAGATACAGATACAATACTGTATATCACAATACACTATGTGGGTACAAAGCAGTCAGACTACAGGACTTTGGACTGGCGACTGGGCTCCTTGGGCTGCTTACAGGTGGCAGCCAGGTGTGGGGGGAGTCCCAGGACTTGCAGGAGACATGGGACTCTCGCCAGGGACCGGGTCATCTTAGCTGGACTGCTGGGCAGCGTGGAGGGAGGCCCCTGCCTGTCAGGGCTTCGTTGTGGGGTTCGGCTTTCAGGGCTCGGGCTGAATAGGGCGAGCAGGCGCTCTTGTCAGCGCCTACTCCGGGCATCGGAGTTCTGGCCGATGGGGCTGGGGGGGTCATGCCCCGGGGTCCTGGGGACACCCCTGGGAGTTTGGGGGTTGCGGCCTCCCTTAGATGGAGTCGCCATCAGGGGTGGTCGGCTGCGACCCTTCCGTCTGGAGTCTGACAGCTGTGGACGTTATCGGGGTGCCAGTGACAGGGCATAGATCCCCGGGCTGACCACAGGGCCGCTCCAGATCTCCTCCAGCTACAGCTTCTCCAGGGGTTCACCTCTGTGGGGAGAGAGAGGGAGAGAGTCCCACTTGGCCACAGGAATGGTGGTGGGCTGAGCCAGGGACGTCCTCCTTAGGGAACGTCCTAGGGGTTGAGGATAGGGAGCAGACAGTGGCCTGCCCTGCCCTCCCCATGCAGATGGTGGCCGACATGGCAGTTCCTCTAGCCCCAGGGACTGCAGGAGGTGAACAGACGGGGGCCTGTTCACCCTGCCTGACACGGATGGTGGCCTGTGTCACAGTCCTGCTCCCTGCAGAGGGGGCGGCCAGAGGATGGATGGTGGCCAATCCTCCCTGCCCAGTACGGACAGTGGCCTGAACCGCGGTGCTGCCACAGGTAACAGCTGAGGAGTGGTTAGTGGCTTGCTCTGCCTTGTAACCGACACATGGTGGCCTGTGTCGCGGCGCTGTTCCTGTGTGTACCCGTATGTGAGGAGCGGATGGTGGCCTGCCCTGCCTTGTGCCCAACACGGACGGTGGCCTGTGTCACAGTCCTACAGGAGGGTGCAGCTGAGGAGCAGATGGTGGCCTGCTCTGCCTCGTGCCCAACACAGACGGTGGCCTGTGTCGTGGTGCTGCCCCTAGAGGTGACTGCAGATGAGGAGCGGATGGTGGCCTGCTCTGCCTCTTGCCTGACACGGACGGTGGCCTGTGTCGTGGTGCTACCCCTAGAGGTGACTGCAGGTGAGGAGCGGATGGTGGCCTGCCCTGCCTCTTGCCCGACACGGACGGTGGCCTGTGTCGAGGTCCTACAGGAGGGTGCAGCTGAGGAGTGGATGGTGGCCTGCACTGCCTCGCGCCCAACACGGATGGTGGCCTGTGTCGTGTTGCTGCCCCTAGAGGTGACTGCAGGTGAGGAGTGGATGGTGGCCTGCTCTGCCTCTTGCCCGACACGGACGGTGGCCTGTGTCGAGGTCCTGCAGGGGGTAACAGCTGAGGAGCGGATGGTGGGCTGCTCTGCCTCGTACCTGACACGGACGGTGGCCTGTGTCGCAGCACTGCCTGGGACTAAGGAGGTAGCCCAAACCTGGCGAGGACTGTCTCAGCTGTAGATTAGGTAGCTGGAACTGCTGCCTTGGTGAGTCGTGGGTTGAGGGTGAGAGGGACGTAAGGTAGTTAGGGACGTGAGCCCCTCTTCACCTGAGCCTTTACGCTCTCTATCTGCCTCCCTGTGGTCTCCTCCTACAGTGGGGGTTGTGACATCCCTCCCTGGTTCTCCCGTCGGGGTGGGCATTTCAAAGGTTACGGAAGATTTGTACAAAGGATACATAAGATTTGTATAATCTTCCCAGTTATACCAAATTCACAAAACTTAAATTGTCACAGTGGTGGAGTAACTCTGTACATGAGGACAGTTTATGAATGCCACATAAGAACTGATCTCACTATGCAGTATCAGTCTATTGAAACTATATGTATAGAAACTGGTAACAAAAAATCGAACAGCATTACTGTAGGTGTAATCTATCGGAGACCACATGCTGATTTTAGACATTTCCTTGCAAAGTTCACTGACTTCATATCTGATAGCAGTGATGAAAACAAGTTGTTACCTCACTGGAGACTTTAACCTTGATTTACTGAAGTGCAACAATGGTAAGACAGTTACTGATTTGGTAAATATTTGCTATTCAAAGCTCTTTTTTAATGCTATCAATAAGCCAACAAGAGTAACTTCTACATCAGCAACCATTAAAGGACAAATTTGGTCAGATAATTATGCTAATAATATTATGAATGGTACTGCATATAGCAAGATTTCTCATCTTTTTCTTGTGTTTTCTGTGCATAAATCTGAAGCAGGTCTCTTCAGAAATGAGAATAATAATACTGGCATTATTTCTTACAGAAATTACAGCCAAAGAGATATAAGTAAATTTAAGCAATCATTAGTAAATGCATCATGAGATTTAATTTTGGCTTCAAGTGACCCAAATGTAATATATGCAGTAACTTTTTAACTATTTTCAATGAATCAATCTTTCAATAAGCACTTTCCATTAACCCGAGGAATCCCATCGATGTATGGGTACGTCCCAGTGTTTTGTCACAGCTAGACCCATCGACGTACGGGTACGTCGCGCAATTGAAAGGGTCATAATTTGCACAATTTTCAAGTTTCATGGGTGATTTTTGGTAGGCATATGTGGGAGACCTTCCTCTACCTGCTGTCAAGCGGGGATACTACCTGGCCCCACCCAACTCCCCCTCCCCCCACACTTGGCAATTCACCTGTTAGCAGTAACCTGGCCAGTAAAGGTAGGTTGCCCCATGGTCTCTCCAATGACGAAATTCACGGTGAAAGTGATTCTTGAGGTGGAAGACAAAGAAATAAAGAAGCTAGAACAAGAAACAAACAGAAGTGATGAGGTGGTAATGTCATAAAGGAAGGTGCCATATGTGGATGTGTTTGGTGACTGAACAATGCTTCTATTGCCTATATAAATGTGTGAAACCAATATAGTCCTGTACTACACATAAATTCGTGCCAAATTCATAAATAAATACGTAATTTAAAGTGGCTTGAATTAGTTAACCATTCCATAGTTCGTTTTCTTTAGCCAGGTACCCTGAGAAAGAGGGAAAACGTAAGGCTGACTCATCACCTGTAGCAAAATTTATAGCTTCAGGAGGGCGATTTCTCTATGAGTTTTCGATGTTTCTCACCAAAAGCAAAGGTTTGAGCCAAATATTAAAAAAAAAAATCCGAAAATGCTCGAGACTGGAGGGTATCGGAGGTTGGAAATCAATCGGGACGTGACGGGTTAATAAAAAAAAAATTGTTAGAGCAAGCCACCAATCTAAGCCATGTATAACAAGAGATCAAGTTAATGATTAGAGAAAAAAGTTAAACAAGCATGGAAGTATGCTAAGAGACCCATCACAACTGGAGAGGAGTTCTGTAGCATTCGTAATCAGGTCACCGAAGCAGTACGGACAGCAAAAGATGATTACTTTAAGACAAAGCTTGAGGAGTGTTCTGGCAACTCCAGAAAAACCTAGAGCATAATAAAGGTTGAGATGGAGGGATGGAGTGGAAAGGTATATGAGAGAGGGGGGTGTGAGCTGGGAGCAGGGCAGTGAAATGACAGGGAACAGAGCGACATGGAGGCGATTTGTTTGTGGCCACCCCTTACGGGATTAAGGCGTCTGGCAATAGATAGATAGATAGATAATAAACTCAGTTTTGAATAGACGTAAACATGGCAAAATTAAGTACAACATTTTTACACGACAGTAGAGAAATAATAAACCAAAAGTACGCGTAGAATATTTTAATTCTTATTTCACTAATGTTGGTAAAAATCTAGCAACAAACATCGAAAATTCTCATGTAAGTTTTACCACGTTTATGCATAACAGAACAGAATCAACATTTTCTATGACACCCATTACAGAATCAGAATTACTAAGTGCCTTAAACCAACTACGAAATTCCTTTCCAGGAAATGATGATATTCCCATGAATGTTTTGAGACAAGTGGTGTTACAGTTATCTCGTGTTATCCACACTTGTTTGCATCATTTAACAGGTATATTTCCCGACCTTTTAAAAAATACCAGAGTAACACCCATCTTTAAGCAGGAGATTATAAACTACTTTGTAATCATCGTCCAGTGTCAGTATTACCAGCCATGAGTAAAATGCTGGGGAAAAAAAAAAATACAACAAAATTGTGGACTTCTGTACAATAATATAGTTTTCAAGGCACAATATGGATTTAGAAGAGGCTCCTCAACTGAGACTGCTTTAACTTACTTTAAAAATTATATGCTTAACTCATTTAATAACATGCATTACACAATAATTATATTCTTGGACCCATCTAAGGCATTCGATACCATTGACCATCAAATTTTATTAAAGAAACTAGATCATTATGGCATAAGAAACAATACATATAAATGGTTGGAATCATACTTAAGAAATCGACAACAATTAGTACATGAGGATTGCAAATCCTTTCTTCAGAGTATCTTATGGTGTCCCCCAAGGATCCATATTGGGCCCGTTACTGTTTATTCTGCATATTAATGATACAGTCAGCTGCAATAAGCTGTTCCAATTTATCCTGTTTGCTGATGACAGCACTACTAATGCAAACCACCAGCACCTTCACACACTTATTGATTTAGTAAATGGAAAATTAAACAATGTTAAAAGATGGATAACTTCCAACAAACTTACACTCAATATTGGGGAAACTAAATATATCAGCTTTCACAGAAATAAGAATATTCCTCAGTCTAGACAGCCCATAAAAATTGAAGACACAATAGTGAAAGAAGAGGAAAGGATAAACTATCTTGGTACTGAGGTAGATAGAAATCATGGATTAATATACAAACTTTATTAACAAAAATGAATAAACAGTATGGCATATTGTACCATGTTCGCAATCGCTTCATTACTACTGCCCTAAAGCAAATTTATTACTCACTAATATATCCTTTCCATTCCTACTGCCACACAGTATTGGAAGCGGCAGGAAATACTAAATTATATTACATAGCTGCTGCGCAAAGAATTGTGCGAACCATCACTTATAGTTCTAAGTTTTCCCATACTAATGAATTATTTCTTAACCTATGACTTTTGAAATTTGACGATGTTAATACCTATTGTAGTGCTATATTTGTGTACAAATCCGTGCATAAGTACAGTAACGGGATTGTTCCATCCTCGTACTAGTGAAAGATATACCAGTATTCTACGTAATATAAGTGAATTAGAAACTCCACTGCTGATCACCAGTCAGCCAGACATGCATTACCTTTCACGGAGTAAAGGTATGAAACAGCCCGCCTAGTGATATATAAAATAAACCCTCATCACTCAGCTTTAAGAAGTCTCTAAAGTCTTATTTCCTACGTCATTACCAGCTCGAATATCAGTAACCATTATATTTTATCCTCTTTATATGTGTGTGTGTGTGTGTGTGTGTGTGTGTGGTGTGTGTGTGTACAGTATATGTGTATATATGTATGTGTGGGCGTATATGTATGTGCGTGGATGTATGTGCACTAGCACAAGGGTTGTTCGACGCTCTTACAGCATGTATAATTCTGAAACATGGATGATGTATTGTGATATATGGGGCATCTTGTAAGTATAAGTGCAAATTTTATCGTTGGTCATTATTAGATGCCGATTGTTTTTTGTGCGGGTGTACATGTATGTATGCGTATAAGGATAACTGTATTGCTTAATATCTGCATTTTGCTCTACATATACTGTGGGTGCACACTAGAAGTACGTGTATGTCAACATATGTATTTTCTGCCATCACTGGACTCGATACTAACAAGGCATATGGGCCTGATGGAGTCCCTCCTGTTGTCCTCAAAAACTGTGCTTCAGTGCTTACACCCTGCCTAGGTAAACTCTTTTGCCTTTGTCTCTCAACTTGTACCTTTCCCTCTTGCTGGAAGTTTGCTCTCATTCAGCCAGTCCCAAAGAAGAGTGGCCATTCCCAACCCTCTAACTATCGTCCAATTGCTTTAACATCCTGTGTCTCAAAAGTTTTTGAATCAGTTCTTAACAGAAAAATTTTAAAGCATCTTTCCTGTCACAACCTTCTTTCTGATCGTCAGTATGGGTTCCGTCAGGGACGCTCCACTGGCGATCTTCTTACTTACCTTTCAGACTCCTGGTCATCCTCCTTTCGGGACTTTGGCGAAAGCTTTGCCATTGCACTTGACATCTCAAAGGCTTTCGATCGAGTCTGGCATAAATCTTGGATTTCCAAACTGCCCTCCTACGGTTTCTATCCTTCAATCTGTGCCTTCATCTCTAGCTTCCTTTCTGGTCGTTCTAGAGCTGCTGTTGTAGACGGCCATCGTTCTTCTCCTAGACCTATCAACAGTGGTGTTCCTCAGGGCTCTGTCCTATCACCACCTCTCTTCCTTTTATTCATCAATAACCTTCTAAGCTGTACATCTAACCCTAACCACTCATATGCTGATGATTCCACCCTTCACCTTTCCATTCGATTTCCGCAACGTCCATCTCAGCAGTTACTTCAGCAAACAAGGGATGAGGCTATGGCACACCTAATGTCTGACTTGGCTCGTATCTCTGATTGGGGTAAAAATAATCTTGTCATTTTTAATGCATCAAAAACTCGGTTCTTACACTTATCAACCCGACAAAATCTTCCTCAGGATTACCCACTAATGTTTAATAATGTCCAGCTCAGTCCTGCATCATCCTTGAAAATGCTTGGGGTTTCATTCTCTCGGGATTTGTCTTGGAAAGAACATATTATATCTCTTGTGAAATCTGCTTCCAAGAGATTAGGTGTGCTAAGCCGACTCCGAACTTTCTTTACCCCTGCACAGTTGTTGACGTTGTACACGGGTTTATGGAGTACAACTCTCATGTGTGGGGAGGCTTCCCACATGCAGCTCTTCTGAATAGGGTGGAGTCAAAGGCTTTTCGTCTCATTAACTCCCCCCCTCTTACTGATTCCCTTCAACCTTTGTCTCCTCGCCGCACTGTTGCTTCTTTATCTCTCTTCTGTCGCTGTTTCAATGGTCACTGTTCCTCTGAACTGTCTGCTTGCATCCCTCTACCTCTACGACGGGCACGTAGTACTCGTCTAGCAACAAACTCTCCCTTTTCTGTCCAAGTCTCTAATGCAAGAGTTAACCTTTACTCCCAGCCTTTCATTTATGCAACTGGTCAACTCTGGAACTGTCTCCCTCTGTTTGTATTCCCTACTTCCTATGATCTCCAGTCTTTCAAACGCAGTGTGTCCAGACATCTCGAAATGAATGGATCTTGAATTTGGCTCTCTTTTGTATTGTTTTTACTTTTTCTTGGAAGGAACAGTATGCGGTCCATGGCCTTTGGTTCCTTCTTCCTTGCATAAAAAAAAAAAAATGCAGTGTATATTAGTATCGAAGGGTATTGTGCACAGGTATGCATCTGTGTATGTACTGAATATGAGTGTGCATTCTCGTATTTGGAGGTGCATATTAGTGATTGTATATGATTATACAGTGTGTATGAGTGTATGATAGAGTATGCTTAAGTATGTGTAGATATATTTGTATGTTAATTGTGTATGTGTGTATGTACTGTATATAAACATGTATGTATATATGTATATGCATATGTATGTGTATGTATGGAAACTCCCTGTACTGTTGTTTGCAGATGATACTGTGTTGTTGAGTGAAGACGAAGGGGAGCTGCAAGGCTTTGTAGATGAGTTTGGGAGAGTATGTAAGAAACGGAATCTAAAGGTGAATGTGGGGAAGGGTAAAGTGATGGTCTTCGAGAGAAGTGAAGCCAGTGAGTGTACAGTGAGATTGGATGGGAAGGAAATGGAGAATGTGAGTGAATTTAAGTACTTGGGCAATGTGTTGAGTAAGGATGGAAGTCTGGAGGGTGAAGTGCTCGAAAGGGTACAGCAGGGAAGGAAGGTTGCTGGTTCATTGAAAGCAGTGATAAGAAACTGGGAGGTGAGCATGGAAGTGAAAAAATTGTTACATGACAGTATTGTGATACCGACTCTGACATATGGAAGTGAAGCTTGGACTCTGTTGGAAGGACAGAAGTCAAGAGTGAGAGCAGTGGAAATGAGTTATTTGAGAGGAGCATGTGGAGTCACATGTAGAAACAGACTAACAAATGAGGAAGTGAAGGAGCGTTGTTGTGTGGTTGAGGACGTGATGGGAAGCGTTAGGAGAAACCCGTTAAGGTGGTTTGGGCATGTGGAGAGGATGGAGAGTGAAAGACTGACGAGGAGAGTGTATGTGAGTGAGGTGGAGGGGGCGAGAGGGAGGGGGAGGCCGAGGATGAAATGGAGGAATGGAGTGGAGAGGTATATGAGAGAGGGGGGTGTGAGTTGGGAGCGTGGTAGTGAAATGGCAGGGGACAGAGTGACATGGAGGCGAATTGTTTGTGGCCACCCCGTTCGGGATTGAGGCGTCTGGCAATAGATAGATAGATAGATGTGTTCATTTGTAAATATGTGTTTAACTGTATATGCAAGGTAAAAAGAATATGTGAGGTAGGTTCACCGCCCCGGCTCGCGCAGAGGCTGTGACGTCAAGGAAATAAGAGAAAATGGGAGCGTGAAAGAAAACGAATGTAATGGTATACCATTGTAAACTGGCGATTTCCGGATCATTTGGTAAGTGTTTGGAGTTCTGTGCTCTCAAGCAGTGATCTCTGTTAATATTTTCAGTTGTTTTTGTCATAATCATCTACCTTACAGGCACCTGTGATGTCGGATCTGTGTCTAAATGACCTTGTATACGACATTCCTATATTCTCTGAAAACGGATTGTTCTTCTTGAAGACATATTTTATAGTATTTCAGAAACATAGCATTAACCTTTTCATTGCTCTGCACGCAGTTTAGGATCCAAATAAAAGTAATCCATATAGGCCGGGGAGCTCACAGGGCAGGTAGGTGAGTGACTGCCTCACTACCGCCCGAGACCCTCAGTCTAGATTATCTGTGACGTCATGCGCAGACCGAGACACGTTTTTACTCCTTGCCCCCCCCCCGTTGTGAAACTACCTCATATTCTCTTTACCTTGTGTATACGGAATGTATGTAGATACGTGTATGCGATGTGCGCTTTTTCGTGTATATGGATTTAACTGTATACACATTATTTATGATCAACACATTAACATCATTCTATTGTAAGTGTATGTAGCGTATATTATTATTGTCACTATTAACAATAATAATGCAAAAATACTGTTAGTTATTTCGAGTGTCAATATTGCTAGGTGCCGTAGGAAAGTATACTCTCAAAAGGCTCAGCCAAATTTTATACTAAATGTGTTTCCTTAACTGCTGTAAATTATGTTTGGCTAAATGAACATTTCGTTTTCAGTGTCAGTAAAACGAGAGCAACTTATTCTCCTCTGTTATATTTCTGTTACGATCTCACTTCAATAGAGAAAAAACACGGTAACTGAATACATGCTCAGGACAGAGAAACTGTTAACAGTGAGACATCAGGTGGTAGACGATTTCCAGAAGTCTCCCAACATCACTGCTCATCTGAACAGTCTGCTTGCATCCCTCCTCCACTACGTTGGGCGCGATTCACCCGCCTAACAACGAATTCTCATCCCTTTTCTGTCCAACTCTCTAATGCAAGAGTTAACCGTTATTCCCAGTCCTTCTTGTATGGAACAGGTCAGTTCTGGAACTGTCTCCCTGTCCGTATTTCCTACTGCCTATGATCTCCAGTCTTTCACACGCAGCGTGTCCAGACATCTCGAAATGAACTCATCTTCAACTTGGTTCTGTTGTCTTGTTTTTAGTTTTTCTCAGAGGACGCAATTTTTCTGGTTCCTAACCTTTGGTTCTTTCTTTTTTTCATTACGAAAAAAATAATCCTTTTGTGCTAATCTTGCATGCTTAAGTGCTGATCCTGACATCCTTTGGCCCTAAGATTGGAACCTTTGGTCTAACAACATTGACAGCGTTTGGTCTTATTTTTGGCATACTTCCATCCTAACTTTGCCATTGCTAAATGGGGTATCAATAGGAAATATACAAACCTAACCATCATCGCAGCATCCTTTGGCCCTACCATTGTAATCCCTCGGCCCTAGCCTTGGTATGGAATTTGACTCTGCACATTGATGCTGGAAGTAGGTTATAATGATTGTAAGTAGGCTAGTATGTGTTATTTAGAGGATTGGAGCAAAAATTACAGTGACTTGGTTGATTGTGTTTGTCTCACAATATGCGCGGACCTTGAGCACATTTTGAATCTCTCTCTCTCTCTCTCTCTCTCTCTCTCTCTCTCTCTCTCTCTCTCTCTCTCTCTCTCTCTCTCTCTGGAGTGGAGTCAGACTGGGCTCCTGTGACCAGTGGTGTTCCTCAGAGATCGGTGTTGGGACCAGTTCTATTTATTATGTATATTAACGATATCGATGTTAGCCTGAACAACTTCATTTCTAAATCTGCGGACGATACAAGAATAGGCAACATTTCAGTAACAGAGGAAGACAGAATTAGCCTTTAAACTGACCTTTAAAAAATTGTCAGCTGGTCAGAAAAATGGCAAGTATCCTTCAGTGTAAGTAAATATCAGGTACCGCAATGTGGAAAGGAAAACAAAAGGTATGATTACGAAAAGATGGGCCAAATTATAGGTGAAGCGCCCAAACTTGTACTGTAAACTCTAAGTGTGGCCTGATTATGCTTTTGTATAGAGGGATTACAATATCTCTGCTTTTTTTTATGTAAAATGTCTTTTGATGAAGCCTAGGGTCCTGTTGGCTTTACTGGCAGCAGAAATACATTGATTTGATCATTTTAGGTCGTCTGAAATTAGTATGCCTAGATGCCAAAATGTTGGGATCGTTTAGGCGTTGCCCCTCATGGGAATTACCCCTCTTGCGGTGTTGCCAATTTTTGTACTGGGCAAATTATCGGATTAGAGACAAAGTGCTATGACATTGCTCCCACCACACCACCTTTCTCTCTCTCTCTCTCTCCCCCTCTCTCTGCATATAAAATGTACATTTTATGTAGATTTATTTCTATATAAAAGTCTATACGGTTTTTTGAATTATTAGAATTTTAGGAAAAGCCTGTCTCTCTCTCTCTCTCTCTCTCTCTCTCTCTCTCTCTCTCTCTCTCTCTCTCTCTCTCTCTCTCTCTGCAT
>JAGKTI010005204.1:23995-36181 GCA_018397915.1 Birgus latro | reverse complement strand
TTGCTTTACACGCTTTTCTGGTCATTTTAAGCTTTTGTTTTCGGCAGTATTATTATTTTGCTTTGCATTTTTTTTTCCATCTTGATGATATTGCACATGAAGGTACCATAGGGCAACCCAAGTCCTCGTGCCAAATATCAATGGCCTTGACCTATTTTTGAAGGTAATATACTCATTTTTATTGTGAAAATTGCGTATTTGAAACTGAAATATCTCAGAAACTACGGTAATTGAGGTACAGCTATTTGGTTCAAAATCATATGATAAAAATGTGTGCTGAATAATTTTGGCTTAATATTTTGCCATTTAGCCTAGTGGAAAATACCAAATTCAAATCTGCTTTTTTTTTTTGGGGGCAATGCGTTTTAGAGAAAACCACAAAAGCTTTAAAGCTATAACTTTCCAGATAATATAGCTGTGGTCCTTCTTATGATCTGAAAGGAATATGGTTACAGTTATGCTTACAGATAGCCAGTTATTGAGACAAACGTAAAATTTACACATGCGTTCTTCGACACCTTTGTTTTCAGACCTTGATAATATTACACATACCTTATATACGGTACCTTATGGGGAGGCTTCCTTATTGTGACTACGCAGTAAGAATAAATTGCTAGTTTTTTTTTTATATCATGTGGGAGACAATAAGGCTGAATGAGTTTGCCTTGAATTCTGAAATGATTTTGTATATATTTTTTCTTTAGGTTAATCACAGTGTCGTTTCCCCTCTGCTCTGAATTCTTTACTTACCTGTTTTTCTGAGCAGTCTGTTCGTGTGTGGAGCCATGCACACAGAGTTAGGTAGGCTTGTCAGACCTATCTTTTCTCTTCTGTCTGATTTCCTGTTCTCAACATGCACCATAATGCATTCCCCCGCTGCTCTGAATCTTTTCCTTAACCGGTTTTTTTTTTTTTTTTCCGGGCAGTCTCTTCGTATGGGAGACCGTATTGCTGATTTAGTGTGTAATGAATTCTTAATAACTTTTTTTTTACCACAGTGCTTTCCCCCCCGCTCTGAATGCTTTATTTATTTTATTTTATTTATTTTTGTTTTTTTGTTTCTGGGCAGTCTGTTCGTATTTGGAGATGCGTACCTTGGATTGGGTAACCATCAAGTCCCATCTTCTATTCTGTCTGATTCCCGATTCTTCTCTTGAGGTATGCCATAATGCTTTTCCGCACTGCTCTGAATCCTTTACTTTACCTGTTTTTCTGGGCAATATCTTCGTGTTAAAGACAAAAGTTCTGATTCCGTTTGCTATGAATTCTTTATAAATTCTGATGCGTGGTGCTGATTCCCTTTGCTATGACACAATTTTGTGTGTTCTTTTATTGAAGTAAATCGTAGTGCCCTTCTCCCTACCCCCCTCCCTGCCCTGAATTTTTTCCTTTACCTTTTTTTTTCTTTTTTTCTGGCCAATCTGTTCGTGTGTGTGTAGCCGTGCAGAGGTTGGGTGGAGGTGGTGTGATGGCGGGGCGGCTCACACCCAGCCAAGCGTCCGTGCTCGTTAGCGCTGCCCCGCCACCCTCGTTCGTCATGGTGTCAGGGGCCAGCCAGGAGCAATTTCTTTATCGCCGCCCTGGAATATGAACCCGGGTGGCAAAATGATGTTAACCCGCCCTCACCTCCTGGCTATTAACCGAGGTAGAGGTGAGCTGGGTGTCGACTATTCCTGAACCTCGAATTAGGTGAAATGGAAATGGAAGATGCAGTTTTCTTTTACCCAGCATGAAGAAGCTTAACTCAGTGGCTGCGTAAGGATTGTCTCTACGAAACATAATCTTCAGACTTCACCACAAAAAAACACCTAATTTCTTCCGTTGCGGTGACAGTGTTAAAGAGGCAGTTTTGAAGATTTTAACCCTCAGACATGGAGAGGAGGTTCACTGGTGAGTAAAATTGTCTGGGGGTGTTGTCAGAGTATTATAGAGTTATCCCCTGAGGCTTAATGATTAACAGCTGAAGGATTCTCCGCTGAATAAAATCGAAGGAACTTGAACTGAATGCTTTGGGTTTCTCTTCACTAAATATAATCGTCAGTTGTTAATCAGAATAAAGTGATATAGAGACAGCCTTCATCTTCATGGGGTTTTTCGGTACTATCTAAAATGACTTGGTGTTAGTGAGAGCAAAACACCCAATTATGAACGTAGCTGTGAAAGGGTGTAAGGGAGGCTCTCCTTTTACCGGGGAAGACCTTGTGCGTCATATCAACAGACTATGAGGCGGATGATTTACGAGCGGACATAAAGCACAATTACCACTGGATATGGGACTTGTCAGATAAATTAATACAGGATTGATGGTGTGCTGCAGGAGTCGGCTTTATTGGACGGCCGGACCAGAAAATGAGGTTGCACTTACACTCAATTATCTGCGTTGGGAAGGCCTGGGGATTTTCCAACAAATAAATCTTCAGAACAGTTTAACACTCATCATCAGGGCAGCTCTAATAGTCTGTTCCGGGTAAAACTAGGTAACTTTATTCAGCTGAGAGTGAGTCCTTGGAGTCTGAGAGTGTTAATACTGTCAACACTAACCCCCTATTGGCTGCGGCAGTCTAGTATTCTGTTCTAGCTAATGCCAGATGATTTTATGTAGCTGAGAATAAACCCTAAGAGCATGAAAGTGTTGAATATTACCTTGAATAATTCGCTTTGTCGCAATCATAACGTTATTGTGTCCTCTCGTTATGTTGAGAAGGGTTTGGTAGTTGTAAGAGTTCCGATAAAAGTTTAATCCAGCGGTCTTTGCCCAACTTAAACTCTAGAAAGTTTACAAACATGGCTTGTGGTTAGCAGCGTCCCAGGCAGCGCACGTACACAGTCCCTCTCTTCCACACCTTTTTATCTGATGCTCCAGATTCCACACAAGGAATATGAGTTTTGTTGTTGAAGAGTTTTTAATGGTCGTTTATCACAGTAGTTTCGGTTAGCGCTTCCTCGTCTGTAAGATGTCTTACTTTGTATTATTCTTGCTACCGTAAGACGGTGTTAATCAGATTAGGGGAAATCTCTCGTAGATATGGGACATTGGAAACCATCACCATTTTAAACATTTTCAAGAATTCCTTTTGCCCAGACACTTTGTGTGTGTGTGTGTGTGTGTGTGTGTGTGTGTGTGTAGATAGATAGATAGACAGACAGATAGATAGATAGATAGATAAATAAATAAATATCGTAAATTTATTAATCAGTCTCAACAGTTCGTTAGTTATGGAGTCGAGAGTGACTAATTCAGACATCTGCCATTATTATGTGGGGAAAAAAAAAACACACATGCGAGGAATAGCCTACTCTTACTGCATAAACAAAGGGAACTAATCATGTTATATCTGAATCTCAATTATGAAGTCGAGTGCGAAGTGAAGCATCTGCCACTCCTCTAGTGGGGGCGAAACCCTGACTGAGGAATGACCAGCTAAGGGTTAACAAGGGGAGGTGTCGGGTAAATGCTGCGACTAATGGCCCAGGTTATTCTCAGGCTTGTCAGGTAGGCAGACCCTTAATTGGTACTTCCATGTTCTTTCCCTGGGTCAGTGGATGGTGAAGGGTGAGCCGGTTTGCAGGCCGGGTAGGGGAGGCAAGAGGTAGCTGCTGGGGAGTTAGTGGTACCGTTTTGATAGCACCGTTTTAGTGGTACCGTTTTAGTGATTTTTCTTAGTGCCGTTGACGAGTAATAGTATTGTTTTAGTGGTACCGTTCTAGTGGTTTTAGTGTTACTTGCTTTAGAGAAAAATGGGTGGGAAAATGAAGAGGGGAGAAAAGTGGATGAGTTAAGCAGTTGCAAAGTTAAGTTCAGATGTTCTTGGTACAGAGTCTTAAAGTGTCAGCTATTGCAAGTAGCGAGGGAATGTATCACCATAGTATAAACACTATCAAAGAGGTATTTCCTCCGTTTAACTAGATGTACTAGGGCTTGTAGTAACTCAGTCTGTTGCTTTATATCCTGATAATGCAGTTATACCTGTAAGTCATCTTCCTGACCTCACTCAACGGATATCATAGTCATAGCCGGTCCTATAATAAACAAATTCACCATTACTCCCCCGTCATTATTAAGATTTATTTTTCTAGGGGGAACAAGAGACAGTGTTAGAATCTGTACTATCCTTTCCTTGTCCTTCTTGGGAAAAATATTTGGGTTATGGTAGGAAACTGATAGTAAGTATGTCTGTGAATCCGGGCCCAGGTGTGTTGCTGTTTACTTTCCTTTATGCTCCTTTATTCTGTTGATGTCTCAGTATGGTGAGGTAGGGGATGGTCAGGATGGAGCAGGCATTGTCCGGGTGAGGTGTAACCGGATTTGGCGGTCTGCAGAGGGGATGGGGATTGCAGTGGTTAGGGTTGAGGGATTAGTGATAGGATTAGTGTTAGTTGTATGGGGTGGGTAGTAGTGGTGGAGGGTGGGTATTAGTAGTAGTGAGGATCTTATGGGTAGTGGGAAAGATTAGTCGGTGTGGTCAGTGGTAAGAATTGTACTGAGTGGTGTGTGCAGTTATTTGTGGTGGCCAGTAGTAGGAGTAAAATGCTATCACAGTTCTTTCACCTTAACATGCCCCAGATTTTCGTCCATTTGGAGCTTATTTTACATAACTTAATGACGGAAAAAAAATAATGCTACGGTCCTTCATTCTTGCCATCGCCATTCTTCGTGACCGGAATCGCATTTTAGTATCAATCTCTTTTGCATCTCAGCATTCATGATGGAGAAATGGCAAAATTAGGACGCGTTAGAGCGAAAAAGGAGTAAAGTATAGACTGTGTGAAGAAAGATGCTGTTAGGTGTGCAATAATACTCGAAAAGGGAACTGGCCTCATGTTAATATCAGCAGCATTCATAGCAAAATGGACCACATGGAAAACTGGTGAGAGCAGGTACTGGTGAGATTGGTTCTGTATGGGTGGAGAGGGCATTAGCCTGAGTTAAATAGGCAATAGTCTTGGTAATATAGATTGTTGTTAGGATTCAGTGGGAAGCAGTTAGTGAAAAGTGGTTAATAGGAGAGTGAAATAGGTGACAGTCAGGGTAAAATAGGCAGCACTCAGGCTATAATGGGCAGTAGTTGGGGTAATATGAGTAGTAGTTAGGATAAAATGGGGAGCAGTTAGGTTATAATGGGCAATAGTCAGGATATAATGGGCAGCATTCAGGATATAAAGGGCAGTAGTCAGGGTAAAGTGGGGACGGTTCAGGCCAGGTTCAGGCAGTGGAAGAGTGGGGCAGGATGAGGTGGGTAGGGGTGGCGTGGGGTGAGGAGGATGGGCAGATGTGGGGAGGGGTAATGGGGTGGGGTGGGATGGAGGAGGAAAGGGGTGAGATGAGGTGAAGGGTTTGGGGTGGGATGAGGAGGGGAGGGCAGGGGTGAGGAGGGGTAAGGGTGGGTGAGGTGGGCAGGAGCGTCACGCCTCCACGCGTCAGTCCCGCTTGGCAGCCGTCACTAATGCTCCTGCCCGGGAAAGGCAAGAGGAGGCAGCAAATTCGACGATATTCTGAAGAAGAACTTGGCCCTTGTTAAGAGTTTGATGCGCAAAAGCTGGAGGCGCAGGGAGGACGGGTTTTCGGTAGTCCGTAATTATGAAGCACCTTATTGAAACTAATCTCTGCATTTTCCTGAGTTTGAATGCACTTAAGATATTATTCTGATTGCTGCTTGACGTTCGAACACCGCATACCATCGGGCTTTTTTTTTTTTCAGCAAAGGGGAGCCCGTACCATGCATGATAAAACATTCAATAGATTAATGCTAACTTCTAATCTACGGTGCTCTGACTGTACGTAAGGCATAAACTGCCTTATGAACGCCCTTTGCAAAGAAGTTGGAAGAACGAATGCTGGTGATTTATAATAATACGCCCTCCATGAAATAACGAATACAGATCTGAACTCTTTATCTAAAAACGCCTCTTACACACCTTGGAAGCTTGGTTGATGATTCCTGTTAATGGTAAATGTATGTCTTCTCTAAAATAAAGGCATATATAGCTTGTCACTCAGTATAGCAGCACATCATCTCGCGAAATAAAGGTATATGATGCTCGTCTCTCAGTACGAAAGTATAGATTTATTTAAAGGAATATACAGTCGTTCTCATCCCTCATTAAATATCATCTGGACCAGTAAAGGAATATAATGCAAGTCTTTGATTTAACGATTCCAGCTTCACCTAAAATAAAGGAATATAGTAGTAGTCACCCAGTTCTCGTCGCTCCTCCACCCCTCTCACGCCCCTCCATCCCTTTCACACCCCTCCACTCCCCTCACGCCCCTCTCACATCACTCCTTCACACCCTGGGAAAGACGCCTTCCACCTCAGGCCTTCGCTGGGAAACCTGATGAATCGAAAATTGTTCATCATTGGTCACCCTGCCTGTCACCTGTCCATCCCGTCCCGCGTGTGTGTGTGTGTGTGTGTGTGTGTGCGCGCGCGCTTAGGGCAGTGAGACCAGGAGCTAGAGTGTGATTTTTGGGGGGTAGACTTGAAAGAGAGAGAGAGAGAGAGCAGACAGATATACAGACGGAATGGAGACAAAGAGAGGGGATGAAATTAGAGTCAGAGAGAGAAAGAAGGGACGGAAAGACGTGGAGATTACATCCATGTTTGTGTATAATTCTATAAGTACTAACAGTCTAATAAAACTAGAGCGCATATAGCCAGGCACCTACTTATCCCCACCCACATAAACAAGCACACTGTTGTACTCTGCCACCCCCCAGGTACTACTCTCTTGAGGCGAGTGGGGAGAGAGTACGGAGTTGTGTAAGCTGAAGGAATCGGGATCAAAGTTCACTCCTGCCTCTTTCATCCTCCCCCATCCACTCGATACAGCCACAACAAACACACACACTGACTCATACGATATATTTAACTTCTTCCACCCCAGGCTGTCGTTTTTAGTCGTTTCTGTATATTACTAGATTAACTTGTTCGGCTAATGATGGATACGTCTAATCCGTTCAGTTCGATAATTCTGTCCTGCCGATACCTCCACAACAAACACACACCGACTCATACGACAGAATTATCCTCTTCAACACTAGCATATCGTTAGCTCCTACGAAACTTTAGTAATTTCCACAGATCATACAATCACTTACTAAATTTGTGTTTATCGTGAAATTACAGCATTTTAGGCCCAGCAAACTTCATTGTGAGGGTATATATAATTCCTTAAATTTTAACAACCCGCGGAGCTGTGCAATAAAGACAGGTTTTGTTTTCCTTGTTTGTGGATCCTACTTCACTTCATCCTTCGGTGCGAAAATGATGATGGTGATGATGATGAGTGTTAAGATACTGCCTGACGGGACGATGGTGTAAATGATGAGTGTTATGATACTGCCTGACGAGATGATGATGATGATGATGATACCCCGAGGCGATTAGTGTCAACTTGAGAGATTTGCCTAGAAATTAAGAGGCTAATGAGGGCTACGTCTGCTCCTTCTTGTTCGAATAATCTCTCTTAAGCTGAATTAAATCATCTTGAGGTGACAGGAAAAAAAAAAATCCTTGTATTCTTAATTACTATGAATAGCCTTGCCTTATGACAGACTGGAGGAGAATATAAATTGAATACTGTCCATTTGCGAATAATCACCTTCCTTTAGCGTCGATCATCAAGGAGGATAATGGTGTGCGATGATATTTTGAGAAAGCGGTTTACATAAAGATAAAAAAGATAAAAGATGGAGTTGGAACATATTAACTTTCACGAGCTTTTTTGGTTTTTAAGATTGTTTATATTTGCCTTCATCTATACAGTTACTATATCCTTTTCACTTTAACCTGGCCCAGATTTATTTCCTTTTTCAGTTTATTTTGCGTAGTTCAGTGGCAAAAAAAAAAAAAAAAAAGACATTGCTGCATCATATTCTCTTGTTACGCCTCAGTACACATGAAATAGAAACGGCAGCTTTAGGCCAAGTTAGGGTAAAAAGGTAGAGACTCTTCAATTCCATACGAGAGTGAATATTAAGCTTGAGAAAATACAAAACAAAATTACTAATAGATATAATAAACTGCTAGGTAGATTTACGTACTTTAAAATTAATCATGTATTGAAAAAAATAGTAAACCCGTGTACCACAATGACGTATTTTTCATAACAATTATAGTGAAGGGTTAATGAGGGTTATATCTCGCTTTCTGGTTCAAAAATTCTAACCTGGAACGAAAAAAAAAATGTCTGGTTACTAAGAATGAAATAGAAAAAACGCCATTGGTTTGAAAAGGTTAAGTTCCTCTGTGAATCATTCCCCTGGTGTAAACTGAGCTAGGACGGTGTATTGCTAGGCCTTCGTGTGGTGTAACTTTCCTAGCCAGTTGTTTTCCCGCAGACTTATTTGTTCTGCGGTAATTACAAACAATAGATCTTCCCCTCCAGTTGGCCAGGAACCCCCCCCAAGGAACCTCCGCAGTGTAGCTCGTTCCGCTCCTCCTCCCCTGATCAGGTTCTTGCGTTAAATCAATAGGTTGGGGAAATTATTGTTATCATCAGTTTCACTTTCAATCAGCCAAGCATCATGTCGGGGATCGCCTGCTGCATCCGGTTCCTTGCCTGTGTGAAGAGGAGGAGTTCGGCTAATAATTCATCTTTACAAATATAGAACTATTTTATTGTGGCACGTAGTCATAAATCTGTTTGTCATAATCACGCGCGAAATACTACACTGCTACGATATTCAATTTTGTGTGTGCGAATCAGTTTTGCCTCAGGTTTCTTTCTACATCTGTCCCTTCTTCATTCAAAAAGGACCTAAATTTACTGACTTTATTATTACGTAATGAACCCAGACGTAAACACAGAACCATCATCATCATCATCATCTTTACTATCATCATCCCAACTTTAATTTCCTCGCACGAAATGGTGTGAGGGAGGATGAAGAAACAAAGAAAGAGCACAAAAATAAGAGAAATATCAAGTAGCCTGCCCAGTGGAATAAGCGACTTTCATTTACACACCATCCAAGCCTGTAAATCTTAGCTTACGTCTCACAAGCAAAAGTCATCCTCATGTAATGTGCTCTCCATCAAATCACGCTTCACAGACACCCGTGGCATAATAACTCTATGGACTACCAAGTATAAGAGGGGTGCAACCTTAATTAAATTCGATCCTTTTCCAGTTTTCACATAATTTTTCATTCATCATCGTCCCGACATTTTTTTTCACCAAGCAAGTAAAAGAAAACCGTAAACATTAATTAAAACAAATGAAGCAGAATAACGCATACATTACCTATCCATTTCGAGCTCCTGTCAGTTCACACATACTCACTCACAAACGTCGTAAAATTCGGGCAGTGTTGTGTGTGACGCGGATGACCACACGGGAGTCCAGCACCGCAGTCCCTCAGCGGTGCCATAAACGCGGCGGTGACAGTGTTGGCTGACCGCGGTCCTGTACATCACGGTCACTACACCCTCCCTACCCACCCACTACTCCCTCCATACCCACCCACTACCCTCTCCTTAACTAGCTACCTATAGTCACCACCCTCCCTACCCACCCACAGCCACCACCCTCCCTACCCACCCAGAATCACCACCTTCCCCACCCACCTACAGCCACCACCATCTCTCCCACCCACAACCACCACCCTCTCTACCCACCCTTAGCCCCTGCACCCTCCTTAACCACGCCCCTACCCTTAACACCTCACCGCAGGCCTCCCATTACCTTTATTTCCTCCTTCCCACCACCGTCCCCTCCCCTTACCTCCTTTTCCGCCCTCCCACCACCTCTTCCCATTACCTCTCACCAGCCACTATCTTTGGGAAATGTACATGTGTAGTATATTATATTCATACTTATTATTGTAGGCTGCCGTCAATCAGAAGCTACCCCATCTTCCTCAGCCTAGTAGCAGCGGACAGATTAATAGCAGAGCCGCAAAGCTTTCATCGTTTCACACCACCACCTTACCCTCAGGAACACACACTGTCAGCTGCCGACACTCAATTGTGGGAAACCTCACCACCACCGCCTCCTCCACCCTGCCGTTAGATACATACACGAATATTTTCTCAGTAAAGACTTCCAGAGGGTATCTTGTCTGCCGGGAAGCGTGACTGCACCTTTGCGCCTGCGTGTGCTGAGAGACTTGAGGAGGAGGAGGCGGGGGAGGGGAAGAGAGGGTCGCAGTATCGGGGTTCCCTGAGCACGGAAACAGCGGGGCGGGAACAATGGTCGCGCGTCAGACACGTGCCGACAATCAGCTGAGGCGCGCGTGGCCACACTCCCAGACCACAATATTGTCTCCCTCCCTTCCCCCCACTGCAACAAGTGTCTGCCCTCCCGCCCCCCTCCGCCAGGCAGGTGTTGACGGACGCAGCAGGGGACCCAGTACACTTAAGCTCGTATTCTGGTTGACTTCACAGACCTCAATATTGTCTCTGTCCCTCCCTCTCCCCACTGTCACTGGTGTCTGCCTTCCTGCCCCCCTCCGCCAGGCAGGTGTTCACGGCTGCAGTAGGGATCTCAGCATACTTAAGCTCATTTTCTTGGCGGTATTGGACACTTCTCAGACCATAGTATTGTCTGTTTCTCATTCTTTCCCTCCCTTCCCTCACTGCAACAAGTGTCTGCTCCCCCCATTCTCCCGCCTCCCTTCCGCCAGGCAGGTGTTGAAGACCGCAGTAGGGAGCCAGCATACTTAGACTCTGGGTGGCATCGGAGACTTTTCAGGCCATAGTATCGCCTTTCTCCCTCCTTTTTACTGCAGGTAGTGGTTCCTTCAATGTCCCTTCAACAGACAGGTGTTGACGGCAGCAGCCGAGAACCAGACTACTTAAGTTTGTATTGTAGGTGGCATAGGACACTTCTCAGACCACGGTATTGTTTCCCTTCCTCCTATTCTGCCCCTGCTACAAGTGTCTGCCTACCTCATCGCCCTCCCGACCCTCTCCGTCAGGCAGGTGTTGGCGGCCTCAGCAAGGGACACGGCAGTAAGTGGCTTTGGAGATTTTGCAGCGACAGTTTCTTAGCCAGCACTCTCAGTATTCTCTCCCTCCCTCCCTCCTACTGCAACAAGTGTCTGTTTGCTCCGTCGCCCTTCCGCCCCCCTCCGTCAGGCAGGTTTTGAAGGCCGCAGTAGGGGAGACAGCATGCTTAGGAACAGGCCTGGTTGGTGGTGGGGCTTCCGCTGTGCTAGTAAATTGGAGACACTCGGGGAAAGTACTGACACTCCTCTCAGGCCATCAGGTTACTCATCACAGGAGTAAACATGTAACTCCAATTCCAATCCAGAGCTATGTTCTTGGTCAGCTTAACTAGTTCGATACAATCAGTCATCTAATTCTTCCATGCCTTCATACAGACACATGACTCTGTTGAGTTTTTATGTCTTTCTTCACCAAGTTTTTGTTCCCTTGTTCGATGTAGTAAATTGATTTTATTTCTTTTACCATACCTTTATAGGGAGACATTCTTTTTTTTTATGCAGTTCTTCATAAAATTTCTTTACCATTGCTCGACGTTATGAGCTAATTAGTTTTTCTTCTCGTCTGTTTCTTACTACAGACATATAACTTCCTTGACTATTGCTGCTGTCATGAACCAAGTTTCTGCGCCCTTGCCCAAGAAGCGTAATGTATGCGATACATAATAAGATCACAGCATTACAGGCCAGGAGTTCAAGGCATATATTTGGAGATTACGCCACTTCAGCCGGATGAGCATAAAATAGTTCCCCGTGTACTTTAGGATGGCAAAACCAGTCACACAATCCGCCACGCATTGGTAAAAACTCGCTGGTATTGTGATTGTGATAATTTGACTTTGGATTTATTTTAGTAAGTGTTGGCAATAATCTCTCTCGATTTGATTCGGCTACCACTTTTTTTTTTTTTCCAGAGCAAGATTTTTTATGATAAGTATTAGTTAGACGTAAGTGAACAATGGACAGGGGAGTACCGGTATGTTTGATTTTACGGTTTTGTAACACCGAATATTGCTTTTTAGATAAATGAAGTCCACTTTAACTGTACCGTACTGACAGCATCTCCACCACTGATAATTATGAACTGCTTTACTACCAGGACGGCTTATTTTTGTGTACTCTTGCTAACCACGAACGTAATTATCTTGTGAAATACCTTGCATGCTGAAGAGGCTAGAGTTGACTGAATCTTACCCTTCCTATTCAAAGTCTCTCCAAAGCTGAACAAAATGGTCTGC
>JAGKTI010005204.1:0-14094 GCA_018397915.1 Birgus latro | reverse complement strand
GTGAGAGCTGAAAGTGTAATTATATACTGCACACGTCTGCCTGTCCCTCGTCTCCATTCATACTTGAGTAGGGTCCACGCCGGGCGAGAACTAGACATTCTTTAAGTGTACAGTTTTTCCATATGCTTATTTAATTCATCAAGGCCAGAGTGAAGCTTCTGATGTGTTTCGTAAGGAATGTGTCATGTTATTTTTTTTTTTCAGAATGGATATTGTACTGTACAATGGCAAACTTTCTTAAGCTTAGGTTGTTTATGAGAGTGCTTGTTTATGTATTTATCTTCACTCAAATGGCTACCAAACACTTCAATAACAAATCAGAACGAATAAGCAGGTAGAAAAAAATGCGGCCAGATTTTCTAAAAGCTAGAAGTGATTCACCAGTTATTAAGATCTTGTATGACTACCTCCCATAATATGTTACTAGACATGAATCATTCCCATCCCTAAAATAAGGATCTTGTCTTAATAGTAATTTAAAAGGTAATATCAGAATAGCTTTTTAAATTACCACCTTATTAAATCGAGTAAGCTGATGGCTAAAAGGTA
Organism: Birgus latro; assembly: GCA_018397915.1. Taxonomy (NCBI): domain Eukaryota; kingdom Metazoa; phylum Arthropoda; class Malacostraca; order Decapoda; family Coenobitidae; genus Birgus; species Birgus latro. Next base: position 13,545 of record JAGKTI010005204.1, on the reverse strand, counting down.
ATAACGATTGAGTTGTGTGGAATGTCCTCGACGTGCCACTCTAAGGGAAGTTGTTTTGTTGGGGAAGTTTTATGATACGAGATTGGCCATATGCTCAGAGCTAATTTCACGGTGGGGAAGAAAGAAGGTCTCTAATTTTTTACGTACAACGTGGAACGCCTGTTGTTATTAAATTTGATCAGCCTGCATCCCACATTAACCCACATTATCTAGTGAGTTCTGTCTTTGTCGCGTGCTTCAGAAACTATGGGGAAAAAATGAGGCGCTTGTCTTTCCTTTTGCAATAAAAATTTTAATCAGAGGACTGTGGAAATTTCATTGAAAGTACACAGATATATTAAGCCTTTTCACATTCTCTTTGGACTTACTCTAACCACATCAGTCCCCAGCATTGTCAGCATCGTTGCAACCAAACCGACCAGCTTCACGGTGTTCTTTTGTTGGTTTGCTGGCTCCCTAAACCGCACTAGTTCTGATTATATGGTAATGACGCTTTCGTGCAGGAGCAAGGAAAACAACAGCCAGCACCATACTTCAGAGGGGAGCAGATACGATAGCCCATTTACTCTAACCTGACGAAGATCTCTATCCCGTTTCAGCTTGACTGATGACCAAATGTAAGACTGGTGGGTCAGTTTGATCAGTAGTTTATTTAGAAGAGTCATTCCTACTTCATAACTAAGGCTTGGCAACTTTCTAACCATCATGACTTAGTATTAAAATTATGGAATTGTGGCCCAGTCCCGTCAGATGAAAACAAACTAACTATTGTACGTATGGGAACACACAGCAGCACCTGTGAGACCAGCCCACAGTGTCTGTCAAGGTTTCCATCACTAGAATTAATGGTATTGGCAACTTCATTTCCGATGTCCTTGGACCTTCCTGGTTGTAAACTTTAATGAACCAGGTGGAGGCTGAGAGATTTAAGTTTTTCAGCTAAACTTGGCTGTAGGTAAGTCATTAGAGTGTAATATTAGTGATATGTAAAAAGTGGATTGTCAGCTCACGATGGCTGGCGAACGTTATAACTATTACGGTGAAGCAAGGAATCAGACATAACTGTGTTGTTTACTTTCCGTCAATTACCGAGTGTGAAGGTTAATACTTCGTCTTTGTTGCTCCAGTGTTTTGTTTTGCTGACATCTTGAAACAAAGATAAACGGAAATGGTCGTGTCGTTAATTTGTCCCTAAATTTAAACGGTACCCTGACATTAATGAAAGAGGCACCGAGGCTTAGAAAACTAAGAGAGGGTTTTTAGAAGCAGCTGAAAGTAGGGTTGAGGAGAGGAAAGCGAAACTGCCAGAAAGTGCGGGCAGTTTACAGCAGGCGCTGCTGTGTAATGATCTTTCTCTAGACACTGGTATTTATAACATGTCGAGGTGAAGTTACGTTTCAGATCGCTTACATTTACTTTATTTGGACTCGTACAGTTACCAAATTCCCCACGACTAAACTGGATAGAAAAAACATGAATAATATTAGAAAAACAAGGTGAATCAAGGCAATATTTAACTTCTGTATAGATGTGTGTTTAGTAAAAGAATTGTGAAGATCCTTTATGAATACGGCCCAAGATGGCGGCCTCCTCCAGGGGACGCTCACAATACTACTTAGAAGCACTAACCTCGGCCCAGACAACGCATATTATCTTTTTCGCCTCGGGACGGTATAGGGAGAGGAGGAGATGCACTTGTGGCACGAAAGGCGAACTCTGAGGGCGTTGTGACTCCTTCCCTTAAATACACGGTTCTTATGCAAGCTCGGTTGGTGCTGGGGAAGGAGGGTGTTTCTCTTCCTGACTTTCTGCAACTCTGAAAGCTAAAGCATTGTTGATTAGCTGAAAGCTAAAGCAGTGTTGATTAGCTGATAGTATGTTTCGCCCTGTCTTTAGGTGGGATCATTGGTCAAGTTGATGATAATGATGATGATGTTGACTTTTTTTCCATACCTTTGCAGCACTGAAGGATTAGGAACAAATTAAGGAGCTGAAGGCCCATAGTTGCAATAGAAATTAAATTCATTTCAGTTTACAAGTCCCATTCAATTACTCCACGATCGAGAGGCAAATCAATATAAAGTGACTAATGGAGAAATACTAGTGACGTAGAATAACCGTGTCTCCAGGAAATACAACCAGCATAAATCAAAGAAAAGGAAGAGAGGTGTGTCGAGGTTTGCAAACACTAATAACAGTAATAGCAAAGGAGTAACTGCGTGGCCAAACAAAGCCGACTTCCCAGAGAGGAGAAAAGAAGTGGCCCTCAGTGAAGAAGCGAGCAGGCAGGTAAATGGGTCTGGAGAGGCAGCTTCCGACGTGAGAAGGCCAGCCACGACTGATGGGGAGAAGGCGTGCGTGAGAGTGTGTTGGTGAGAGTGGTGGGGATGGCTGAGATGGTGGTGAGAGTGGAGAATGCAGTGATGGTGGTGGTGGTGGTGGTGGTGATGGAGAGTGGTGGTATTAGTGGTGATAGTGTTGGGTGATGGTGATTTTGAGGATTCTGTTGGTAGTGGTGGTGGGGTGAGGGTGATCGTAGTAGCATTGCTGAGAGTGGTGACAGTCGTGGTACTGAGTGAGCAGTTAGGTTAGCAGCAGTGAAAAGTGGTGATACTAACAGTGTTGGTGACAGTGGAGAAATTGATCATGGTTTTGATGATGATAATGGTGGTGACTGAGTAGGCGTTTCACAGTAGAAGTGGTTGTGGGTGGGGTGGCGTGAGGGGGGAGAGAGGAACAAATGGGATGGGGTAGGAGGGGATCGGATGGGGTGGGATGGGGGAGTAGCACCTCTCTCACGCCCCAGGGATTCACCATTCCACCAGGGGCCACCCAGTAGCCTAGGCTCTGTCTCCTGTCACGATTCTCAGAGTGATATATATACAGTCGAGTCGAGGGCTCGTACCTTTTTACCAAGGTTTTTTCTCTCCTCTTTTTATTTTTTTAAGCGTCCTTGTAAAATTATGTAACATCAGGAAAATAATCGCCTGTGGAGATGATGATAATGTAAATACAGTTGTTACGTAATAAGCACACCGTTTTTCGACCTTTCACGGCGAGAACTCAGCATCTGATTTTTTATAGTTAACTCTGACTGCGTATCCAATAAATCATCTAACTCTTTTATATACATCCGACTCTGGACATGAACTACAATTTCTTCCTGTGGCCCACCTGTCCCCGTAGACGCAACAGATGGCGCATGTCACCACTTTGGGCTCTTATACCCACCGTCCATACTGAATACCTGCTAAGACCATTTCATTCTGGACTGATGTGATGGTCATAGCAAAGTTCTTTTTTTTTTTCAGATGTCGATGAGTCTTGTGCAAGTTCTCTTAAGATTTTTGTAACCAAATCAAAATTCTTAATCTTTTGTTCCAGCGTGGGATGGATCTTGCATTCTTCTAAGCCTGAAACTGTTCCTTGTTCCAGCATGGGGTTGATCTCGCGTTCTCTAAACCTTAAATATTCCTTGCTTCAGTGTTGCCTGGGATCGACTTCGCATTCTTTCAGGCTTACGAGTAAACGTCACCTTCAACTAAAACTGTACGGAACACCTGCCCTGGTATTACACTGGAATGCACTGGGATACCTGAACGAAAATCTTGGCGTGGTGTAAGACTTATTAACACACAATACACCTGTAGAGAAGAAAAAAACACAGAGATAACAAAGTGCAGCCTTGCCCGGCACAGATTTACGGTCCCCAAACGTCCTTATATAAACCTGATCTTATAGTTTTCTCATATACCTGAACTTGTATTTCATTTGTACAACTTTCTTAAATATTTCACTTTACTAGCAACTTAAATATTTGCCAGATATACCAAGACTGGGTTTAATTATGAGGAAAGTGGATTCTCTTTTGCCAGCGCTCGTATAGGAAATTTACCCTACACATTTCCTAAACATATTTCGCTATACATTTCCTCTGTACATACTTATACAGCATTTCCCTATACATTTCTTCTGTAAATTTATATATATTCCATATTTCATCTATATGTCTTGTATAGTTCACTTTACACTCCCTATACACATTTCTTATATAATTCTCTCTAATCAAGGGGGCAGCTCAGTGTTTCTCTTGCCCTGCCTGAGTCTTACCTTTAATCACCAGGTATTATTAGACTGTATTGGGGAAGGTAGTGGGGCTCTATCAGGGTAATTATCTCCTTCCCACACCTGCTGAGGATGACAGGTGATGTGGAGAGAGCTGAGAGAGGGAAGGAAAGTGAAAAGGAGGGAGAGGAGAGTGGGAGAGGAAGGTGAGAAAGGAAGAAGTGAAAAATGAAAGTGAGAAAGGAAGAATGATGAGGAAAGAGAGGAATGTAAGGAGAGAGAGAGAGTGAGAGAGAGAGAGAGAGAGAACAAAGAAATGAGGAAAAGAAGGCGGAGAATTAGATTGAGAGAAAAGTAAGATGAATGGTTGTGGGAGAGATGGGGGTAGGTATTGGTGAGGAGGAGAAGGGGGAAGGGGAGGGAAGGAAGGGTGTGGAAGGGGGAAGGGGAGGGAAGGAAGGGAGTGGAAGGGGGAAGGGGAGGGGAAGAGAGAAGGGGAGGGAAGGAGGGGAGGGGAAGAGAGAATGGGAGGGGAAGGGGTTTACTACGATAGTGAGTGGTTTCCGCCCTCCTTTCGTCCCACCCCCCCATCGTTGACCCTGGCTGCCGTTACCACACTCCCGCCATACCCTCACGACTACGCCCCTCCCTTCCCCTCCCCCTCACTCTCCCCTTCCCCTATTCTCCCCTTCGCTCTTGCACATGCCCGGTCTCTCTCTCTCTCTCTCCCCTCTTCATTAGGTTCATTCCTCATTCCTTCCACCTTTCTTCCTACCCTCTACCTCTCCCCCTCTATTCCCTTCTCGTCTCCCCTTCCTTCCCCCTCGTCTTCTTTATCTTTCCCTCCTCCCTTTCTCCTTCCTTTACCCCCTCCTCTCCTGCCATCACCCCATCCTCTCCTCATCTCCTCTCACCATTCCCTCCCTCTTTTCGTCCTCCTTCTGCCATCCCCTTACCTGTGACAACCAGACCCCCGTTTCCTCCCTTGCTCCCATTATTCTTCCCCTATCATTGTCCCCTCCCCTCCCCTCCCCTCCTTTCCCTTCTCTTCCAATACCCTTCCTTTCCCTTCCCTTATCCACTCCCCTCCCCACCCCTACTCCCAATCCACTCAGTCATCTTTTTCCCCTATACCTCCTCTCCCTATCTCTGTCCACCCCCTCCACCTCCATCTTATATCTCCCTCCCATGTCCTTCCCCTCCTCCCCCACCTGCTCCATCCTTCCCTCTCCTTCCCCATCCTCACCCCCTTCCCAGTTCATCCCCCTCCCTTCTCCTTCCATCATAAGTTTTCCTCCTCGTCCCTCCATTGTCCTTCCTACATTAATTCCACTTCCTTTATTGTCTTCTCTCTCCTCCGTCTCTTCATTTTTTATCCCCTCTTTTTCCCTCTGTATGTAGTCCCCTTCTTCCCCCCACCCACTTTCTTATCCTGATTCCATCTCATTTATCCACCTCCTCCTCCTCCTCCTCCATTAATTCTCTCACTCCACCTTGTTATTCCAGATCCTTTCCATCTTCCCCTCAGTCTCTCGCTCCCTTATCTCTTCATTATCTCATCTCCCCCTTCTCTCTCTCCCTCTCCACACCCCATCCTCTCTTCCTTCCACCTCTCCTTCCCTCATCCATTGCTCCTTCCCCCTCCTCCCCTTCCACTCATCTCTCTCACCTTTTCGTCTCCCTTCCCTCCCCATTTCCCTTTCCCTCTTCCACCTCTTCCTTCCTCTTCCACCTCTTCCTTCCTCTTCCAGTGTACTTTCTACTGATCCTTCTCTCCCCTACATCCTTCTCCTCTCCACCTTCGCTCTCTCCTCTCCATTCTTTCTCTCCTCATCACCTCTCCCATCCTCTGTCTCTTCACCCTCTCTCTTTCCCTCTTCTCCACACCTCCTCCTTCCCAGTCCTCCCCACAGTCTCCATCCCTCTCTCTCCCTCTCTCTTTCTCCTCCAACACTCCTTCCTCCATCTCCCTTCACCCTCACCCTCCCTTGCCTTCTCTGCAACCTTCCTCTCTCCCTCTCCTCTCCACACCCATACTCTCCCCCATCTCCCCACTCCCCCTTAACCCCCTCCCTCCATCCACCCCTCCCCCTCCACAAATTGCAGCGGTTTATAGCGAAATACAGACCTCTTATATACGCCCTGAGGAACGATCTGGCGCGATCTCTCACGTTTCACTGCTTTCCCTGCCGTCACGATTATGGTCATTTGATAGCTTTATTCTCCCACTTCAGATAAACGCCCAGCACCGGGGGATTTTTCGAAAGAGTCCCTCAGCCTTACTTAGCACTTCCAAGGCTCCACGAGAGACCAACTTTTTCTTTCTTTTCGAGATGGTTTCGGTACAATTTTACCATTCGGCAGGTGAAAGGCGGAGACATTGGACCCCCCTGTAGCTTTCCTTTGTTTCTGATCAGTGTTTATATCTGTGTTTTAGAAGATACCATATTTTCGAAAAGGTGCCTTAACGTTCTTTACCTGTAGGCCAAATGAAATGCTTAATATTCTTTTCGATGGAGGTTGAACGAGATTGAAGCCCTTCTTTCAGTAGTATTTATGTGTGTGTTTAGGTAGAAACCATTTCATTTTCTTTAGAGAGAGAATGAGAGACATGAGAGGCCTTGAACATTATTCTTGCACTCCAGAGTTTCGACGCAGGACTCCAGGACTCATTAAGACTTGTGTTTACATCCTTATCAAAGTCTGAAGCATCGTGGACGTGCGGCATCTTCATAAACCTCTCAGCCACTTCGATTGCCTCTTCGGACACACTCTGCAACAGCCCTCATCCCCTCCCCCTCCACTCTTCCTCCTCCCCTGCCCCCACTCCCTCCCCGACACCCCATAGTTGTCCTCTTGTGTCACCCAAGCACTCTCATACCCTTGCGATGATCCTTGATTAATAGGACAGTCCCATAAACTAATAAAACAGGAGAGAGGCGAGGAGGAGGCAGGGTTAATAACAGAGTCGTGAGGGTGAGGAGGTACACGTCTGTCTGTCTGTCTGTCTGTCTGTCTGGCCCCTCCCCTCCTCCTCCCTCCCTCTCCAGCCTTTACTCCCCCCCATCACCCTCTCCCCCCTCCCCTACCTGGGCACATACACCTGGAGACTTCGTTCTGACCCCCTTCCTCACCCTCTCCGGTTGGGGTTTGTGTGTGGGTTATTCTTTTTTGCTTGCATGTGTATGTAATATTTCTGTTTGTGGGTGAGTTTATGCTGTGTGTTTATGTATGTCCGTGTTATTCTTGCCCCGTGCTTTGTAGAAACGTATTTCTTCCTGTCTTCCTCATCTCCCCTTTGTGTCTTCAGCGAGGGGCGCTATTTGCCTCGGTAATTCTTTATTTGATTCCCACGATTTGCCTTCTTTCATCCATCTCATTCCCTCTTCCATCCTCTCACCCGCCCTCGCCCTCTCCTCGCCCTTTCATCTCCTCCTCCTACGCAGGTTTAGTTGCCCCACGACCCAGCTCGAGCGCCCATAAAAAAATAACATTGGAGGTAACTTCCCTTCCCCGGTAAGTCTGGCGTGTCTTGAAATTACACAGTATAAACCGCAGAAGCGCTTTCAGGATGCCTTGGTCTCGTCTCGTGGCCCCACCTAGCCAATTTTCTCCTTTGACTCTCACGGTCATTTTCTCTTAATATATGCTGATTCCTAACAATTCTTTGGTTAAAAAGGAACTAGTGGATTTCCTTATCAGTTAGTAGGCGATAAAGGAGCTTAAAAAGGGAGATTACGAGGGGGTGACGTGAGGTGCGTGGCGGTGGCTGGCATCCCGGCACAGCTGTCATAAAGAGAATCTCCGGGCGCATTTTTCCCACACTCTGAGCATCGTCTTTTGTAATCGGATTTCACATCTCCTCCATGATACCAGAGACGTAGGCAGGCCTCGGATTCCTCCCTCATGCCGCCACATTGGGTATTATTCTAAGTGGCTTTGAAGATTACCTAACACCTCTTCCATAGCGATTTATTCAGCACATTACACCTCGGTATCCTCTTGTTTGACCTTAATGCAGACTATGTCGATCCTAAAACGATATAATGACATATAGGATAGTGGAGTAATATGCTAAGTAAATCGCTATGGAAGTGGTGTTACGAAGCCTCCTTGACCACTAGGAATACAACACTCAGCCCGATCATGCCCCTTTTCGTCTCTGTGTATAATTATGTAACGCTGATGTTTAGCGTTTGGAGCTCTACCGGGGAAGGCTAAGTGTCTCGGGAATGTAACAGGAGTCGACCATTACCTCCCCAAAAACATATCGAAGTGGCCTCGTAATGATAGTTTCCTTTGGGGTTGGGAGTGATCGACATCGGCATTTAACATCAAGATATCGTAGGTTAGGAGTCTTGTTATGTCTGGTAAAGTAAATATCGTAGCGGATATTATGAGCCAGACGGGGTGATATTGGGGGATAGCATAAGTTAAGACGGGGTGATATTTGAGGCTACAGATGGGGTAATACTAGGGAATAACATTAGACGGGGTGGTATTTGAGGATATTGCGGCTGAGATGAGGTGATTTTGCTCTTGTTGATGATTTGCTTCTCTGACATTGCTTTTGCTGATGATTTGCACCTGTGATGTTGGTGGGTGATTGGGGCTGATGTGTGCTTCCCCCGGGGTCGACGTCTCTTCAGCATGTTTTGAGTGGCGCCCTCTTTAAGACCCCGGTAAGTGGCTTGATATTACACTCGATACACCATTAGCATTACAGCTTCATTTTGTCCTGTTCTAGCGGACCTGGATTGTTTTTTTCTTTTACTCTGCCTGACAAGCTGTATAGTGTTTGGATGAAGTTCACGCTGGAGTCTGTATAAAGCCTAGATTAACCTCTTCAGTATTATGACACCTATTATTATTTACATTTGCTACAGCAGCCGATTTCATACAGTTTACATGAAGCTCTAAGACTAAAAAGCTTAAATGGAGGTAATTCTTAAACTTGTTGCCATGAAAAGTTACCCTAAAGTTGCATAAAATAGCCCAAGTCAAGAATAGTAATAAAATACAATTAGTAAGATAGAGTTGTGAAGAGGCCATCCCTTTCACCACGAGGAAAACTTAGCTTACGATCGCTACCTCCAGACTCCTTTATTTACCTTAATGAAAGCCTGAAGCAGTTAAAAATAATGCACAATTCACCCTGTCAGTGCGAGGATGTCTTTTTTTGTAGCAGATTCTCTTTACCTCCAATTTTGCTGAACCTGGTAAAGATCTCTCGTGCTTCAGGGGTCAGATGAGGGCTGGGTATAAACTTCAGCAATTAACTGGTCGAAAAATTTTGTTCCTAAGTTTCGAACGAGATATTATCGGAGCAGGGAAATACCGTCTCACTAACTCGCTGCCAAAATTCTATCGCCGTGTTGGATTTCTGCAAACTCAGACAAAAGCACAGAAGGCTAATGATTTCGTCCTTCTCTCTACCCTTCTCTTGTTTCCCTTCCTTTCTCATCGCCCTCCCTCCCTCCTTCCCTCCCTTCCTCTCCCTTCTTTCTTCACTCCTTACCTCCCTTCTTCCTCCTTCCTTATTCCGTCTCCTCCTTCCCTCTCCCCTCCTCTTTTCTCCTTCTCTCATCTCCCTCCCTCTCTCCTTCCCTCGCTATCCCTTCTTCTCTCCTTTCCCTCCCTCCCTCCCTCTTTCTCTCCTTTCTCTCCCCTCCCACTATCCTCCTCTTGTTTCCCTTCTGTTCGCTCCCTCCCCTTCCCTTCGCTCCCTCCCCTTCCGTTCTTCTCTACCTCCATCCCTTCTTCACTCCATCCCTTCCCCTTCTCTCTCTCCCTCCCTCTCTCTAACCATCCTCCTGCCCACTCCCTTCTCTCCTCTCCCTCCCTCTCCCTTCTCTCCCCTCCCTCCCCCTTCACCTGATCTAACGCGATCAAAAGGCTTTGTCCATAAGAAGTAGTTAATTACAGGTGCTTCCTCAAATTACGAGACACAATCAACCCAGAACGGCCAGACCTCGTGAAACCTGGGAGAGGAGCGAAGTGAGAGGGAGAGAGAGAAGTGGGAGGGAGAAAGAGAGAGAGTATGGATAATGATAATACAAACATGAATCGACTGTTTATTGTGAGTGTCATATTATACGAGAGAGAGGGAGAGAAGAGAAGACTGGGGTAGGAAAATTAAGAGTTGGTAGTGTTTGGGAGATAAGAGTGGAGAGGCAGCGTTGGTTGGAGTTGAAGATGGTTGCGATGAGAGATTACCAAGACGAAAGAAGAATGTTGGGCCTTAACGAGGGAAGAAAGTGGAATAACCTGATAATACCGAAGCTAAATTAGGCAGATCGATCGTGTAGGAGAGATTACGTGGCCTCGTGCATCTTATAAACGAAAGAGGGATTTGGGTGATTTATGTAAAGATATGTCTGAGTTCTCGTCTATTAACGTGTCTTTCTCACTCTTCTTCCTTGCTAGAGTATTTCCACCTATTTAACGTTAATATTCTCGTGTGTGTTAGTCATGCAGATTATCAGGTGTGTTGAGATGTTGATAAACTGCAAGAGAATATTGAATTATATAGTGCAAAATAAACCGCTAAGGAAAAGTTGGTACTCAGCCTCCTTATAAGAGAGTATTGCAGTATAACGTGTAAATTTAGGCGCTAAGGAAAAATTGATTACGATTCTTGCAAGACAGTAACGAAATATAAAGTGCAAAGTAAACCGCTAAGGAAAAGTTGATAGTCTCCAAACTCCGAGTGTGTTGCGCAAAGTTCTATAGATATAAAGATCACACAGACCTTTAGAGTACTTTATCAATAGTCCGGCTTTATTTTTAACAGGAAAACATGCTTACTAAATACGGAAGTCTAAGAACACGAAAGATGTACTATATATAGGAAAGCATAAGGTATTCCCAGACTCTGCCTTCACAACCACACATGCAAACTGAATAACTCTCTCTCTCTCTCTCTCTCTCATCTCATCTCGTCTCATCTCCCTCACGCCACCTCTAGTCATTACTCAAACGGTATCTGTAAAGTCACACGAGTAAGAGGACTTCTCAGGCGAAATAGACCACAGGGTAATCGCAGGTCGTGGGTAATTACAGGTTAGGGTGGAGGCTGTGTTGGTAGGGCTGGGGGAAGACATCTCGCACACCCGGATCTTCTCTCTCTCTCTCTCTCTCTCTCTCTCTCTTTCCTTTCTTTTTTTCCCTCTTCTTTGCTTTTTTGCTTCTCCTTCTCTTCTTTTTCTCTTTTTTTTTTTTCCTTCTTTTACTTTTTGTCTTTATGTCTTCCTTNCGGATCTTCTCTCTCTCTCTCTCTCTCTCTCTCTCTCTTTCTTTCTCTCAGTGGAAGCAGGGTGTGTTTTGGTTAGCTCATCCAACTTCGCACTGGAAAAACTCGAGTTCAGTTTGGGAGCCTATGAGACAGTTGGACGAAATTTGCTTCCCCCTCATCCAGGTGCATCAGGTAACACGGGACCTAGACGTAAATTTGATTGTTGCAGGTATTATTTTAAGGGAAGACTGAAGCATGGCAAAATCTGACAGTCTGCCTCGGTGTTCCTAGCACAATCAACAGGCATAAATCTAAGGCTCCTTTTTATGACAACTCTTCAGATGGTAAAATAATCACAGATGCATGAGAGGGACGCCTTCGTGTGGTGGCACTGATATAAACGGGCGGCTCCACTTTCCGAGTATACAAATGTCCCATACAAATGTCCCTCACGTCCATCCTAATCCACTGAAAAGAGGATGGTGGAATACAGGAGAGGGGTAACTTCAGGCTGCAGTCCACTGGGTTTCACATATCAAATGAATCTGAGGCTACAGCTATTACTACATTATGACGAAAAATAGAGGGCAGTATGTAAAACGTATGCAGTATATAGTGTTGGCAGGACAGGGGAAAGCGTCTCATACACCCGGATCTTTCCTTCTCTGCACTCGTCTTATCTACAGCTTGAGTGTTGTCCTCCCTTATGTCATACTTTGGAGCACCCTAAGTATGACCTCATCGTATTATCGCCTTTGGGTTTTGTCTTATGTAATCCCTTAGTTTGACATCATCGTATTTTTGCCTTTCAATTTTGTCTTGTGCCCTCCCTTTGAGCACCCTTAACATGACATCATCTAATTATTACCTCTGAGTTTTGGCTTATGTCATCCCTTAGTGAATCCCAAGCATGACATCACCGAATTACAGTTTTTTGGTGAGGTTAGTAAAGCACAGAAATAATACTTTTTACTGGAAATTAAGCGTCCATTGTGTGTCTTGATGTTACTCTACTGTGAAAGGCTGAAATGGAAAAACTGTACCCCTTATCTCGAGTTGGACCGTTTGTTTATACTTTTACCTACAACTCGTACTTCTAACAAACACTTAACACTGAAATTAAAGTGAATATAAAGTGAAAAGTACTGGAAAATTATGTGATTCATGGTAATATTTAACCACTACGAGGACTTGCTTACAGGAAGAATTGTTTAATCTCTTTGATCAGACGGCTTTTTTATTAGTATTGCTGTCTCCAGGCGATTTATTGGTCTAAAGAAGGATCTGTAATAGTGAAGGGGTTTATGTAGGCTTTATTCTTACCCTCCTAAGTAAAAAGTCTCCCTCAACTTAATAAAATAATCTGAAAGTAGTAAAAATAGATCACCAAACTACGTCATGGAATTCAAGAGGATAAGCTTCCGTCTGAATACCACAACAAATTCCGAGACAAAAGTGTGCTGGGCTCGACAAAGACAGCGCTTTATTTACTGGGAAGTTTTCTCAGCATCTTCCCAGACTCAGCATCTCGTTTTACCCCAGGCAGCGTTACCAACCACAAGGTGAAAGCAATGCCAGAATGATGAACTTAGATTGCCTGCAACCCTAATAAGCATACATTTCCTACACTGAACACTTGCATCAGAGTAGAAAGGTCAACCTACATTTTTAGAAGCTGGGGCAAAGTACGTATGTTTTTTTTAATGGATTAGCGTAAAAGACTCACCTAGTTTACCTGTCAGATGCGATAATTCGTAGCATCATACTCCTTAGCAATTTATTCTACATATTACACCTCAGTATCCTCTTGTGTGTCGATACTAAAACTACATAAATGCACAAGAGAACTAAGTAAGTACACAAGAGAATGCCAATGAGTAATACACAAAATAAATCGCTCAGGAAGAGGTACTACGAAGCCTCCCTTGCAACTAGAATACTGGCCTTAGGATCACCTCACTCTCATAAATTTTTCTTTGCAGGAAAAACAAAGGGTGTGGGAAAACTCAGCACTCTGTTCCTATTGCCCTTCCTCCAAAAACAATTCTCAGTTGTATGGTAGCTTTCCCTGCATAACACTGATAGACTTTAACAGAAAATTCAAAGGACACGAAAAGACTACATCCACCTTGTCTTCCCTGCTAATATATTTCTAAGTTACTAGAGCTGATCGAAAGTAAGTTTATTCGTGTATGGATAAAATATATCAACTTACGGAATTCTTGCATATTGAGAAGTAGAATATA